>QLTV01014916.1:4639442-4654499 GCA_003457575.1 Thermophis baileyi | reverse complement strand
CATATGTTTTTGCAGTGTAGGAGTTGCAGATTACAGGATAATTTTTTCCTGAAACCAAATTGTTTGTTAGAAAGTAGGTTGTTAGTTTCTAGGTGGAGGGTAATGGATTGGTTTATGATTGATTCCATGACTTTGCAGGTGACGCAACATAATGAGATTGGTCTGTAATTTTCGACGTTGCTGGGATCTCCTTTTTTGAAGATAGGGATGACTGTGGCTAGTGACCATAAGTTGGGTAAGGAGCTAGTCCTGAAAGATTTATCGAAGATTATGCTAAGAGGTTCAGCTAAGGCTGTGGATTATGGATTCACATAAGCAGTGAATCTTCAGTGTGACTGTCATAAAAGGAAGGAAGGAAGAAAGGAAGGAAGGAGAAAAAGAAAGAAAGAAAGAAAGAAAGAAAGAAAGAAAGAGAAAGAAAGAGAGAGAGAGAGAGAGAGAAAGAAAGAAAGAAAGAAAGAAAGAAAGAAAGAAAGAAAGAAAGAAAGAAAGAGGAGGATAATGGAAATGGCTGATGAACCAGACCCATCTTCTAAAAACATCCCAACTATTCTTCTTTTATTTCAATCTAGTTTAATATATAGGATGTAATAATTGTTTCTCTAAGCTTACTTTGGGGCTGTAGTGGAGAGATTGTATTGCTCTTTATTTTGTTTTCTAACTTTTTTTTTTTTTTGGCCGATATTAAATTGCTGTAAATTGGATGATTTACTGCCCGTTTTATGCAATTTTACGGCAGAAACTTTTAGAGGACCAGAGGCGGCTTAAACGTGAGCAAGAAGAGGCTGATATTGCAGCCAGAAGGCACACAGGGATCATTCCTACGCACCATCAGTTTATCACTAATGAGCGCTTTGGGGACCTTCTAATTAGAGACGATACAATCAAAAGGAAATCTGGGGCAGAGGTCTGTTGTGGTTGCCTCACTCTGTTGCTTGACCCAATTCATAGTTGCTTTTCATAGCATTCTGCTTTTTGGCCAACGTTAGCTGTCCCAAGTGTTGGTTTTATTTTCACTTAGAACCTGCTTTGACCTTGTTCTACATAATCCTGCAGAAAACTGCGCATTTTAATGCATGTCTGCTAAGTAAGGAATACTTGTGCACAACTGTGATGCATGCCTCTTTTAAAACAGCAGTTACTTTTATGGCAAATCAGCAAACATTGCTTCATCTTTTGCACTGTATAGAATGCTTCCTTCTCTCTTTATCTTTGCCATCTGCTTAGACGTCTAATTGTCTTGTGGCTCCTGATCATGCAGTTTGGTTATGCATTGTGCACTCCGTAACATTTATTCTTTCTGTAGTTTTTGTTGTTAAGAATCTTGAGGGTCAGGCAAAATAAATGATCTTGTTTTAAAAAGGCAAAAGAAAGAACTGACTCTGCAAGGAGTCATATGTTAAGAGAATAGATCAACTTGCCTTCACTGGAAGTGAGGGTGACAAGACAGCCATGCTTTACATAAAAATGTATTTATCTTTCTGGGGTGGAAAGCTATGTGAAATCCCTGTCTTTATTTCTTCCTGCCACTCATTCCAGGTGATCAGGAACAAATGATCATTCCTGAGTTCTGGAGAAATTATCAGGAGGCTTCCATTGCACTCATAAAGATACAGTGTTGTGTGTTGCTTGGCTTGTCTGGATCTACCAAGCTACCCACTACACCAGTGGTTCTCAATCTGGGGGTCGCGACCCCTTTGGGGGTCGAACGACCCTTTCACAGGGGTAGCCTAAGCGTCTGCTAGCCCGCCATCTTGGTGCCATGCCCCCCTTGTCACCTCATCACACGCGGGGAGGGGGCGGGGCGGGGGGCGCAGCGGGGGAGCGGGGGTGGCGGCATTAGGAAGGTTGAGAACCACTGCACTACACATTCCAGAAGGCCATTTCATTCTATGGATCACATTTGCAACTCAGACTGTTGCCTTCTGGAGTAGGATGGTCAGAGTTCAGTTGATCACTGCCTCTCCATTTAGGAGAGTCTAACTCAGGGGTGTCAAACTCGCGGCCCGCGGGCTGGTTGCGTCACGTGCTGGCTCCACCCCCGCCTGGTATAGTGAAGGGGAAAAAAGTCCCGATACGTCACGTGACGACGTGAGTTTGACACCCCTAGTCTAACCATTCACTCAAACACATCTAATACCTACCGGGTTTTTTTCCTTTACTTTTGATAAAGGCTACAAATTCTTCAACTGTGGTATTCATTTTGATTCTGCTGATTTTGCAAACTTAAAAACTTGCTGGAAAGACTGAAGTCGAGCTCCCTTGAAAAGTCTAGTTCCCTTATTTTAGTAGTAGCCCTACTAGGTCTATAGGAAGGTTTAACCACTCTTAGTTGCTCAAGAATTGGGACTAGATTCATCACACATTTAAGAAAGGAAACTCTGACAGTGTGCTTGTAATGTTGTGTATACCCTTTCAAATGATGTTCTGAATATTTGGCAATTTTTTAAAAATTGTGCTATTTTCAACCACTAGATGAGAGCTGCCAAAGTGAAGTTTGACTTTAAAGCCCAGACATTAAAGTGAGTATTGGTTATTTTCTCCCTGTGACTATAATATCTTTATGTTTTAACCATTTAATCCTTCCTTCTGATAATTATCTTATTTAAGTATATACTGTTTTGCTGCCCACTTGCACCCTCAATGCAGTCCAACAGTGTTTGCCAGCTATTCTGACCAAGGGAATGCATAAAACTGTCCATTGACCATCATTGCTCCAGCATTACTCTTCCACTGAATGCCACAGTAGCTTCTCTGTCCCTTTAATGCCTTATCATCGCCTGCCATCTTTATACAGCTTGCAGCCTTTCCATCATGTAATGCCATCATCAAGATGTTTCTTCCGTTTGCCATCTCCATCTCCACCTCCTTCTTTGTCTTAAAACCTTCTCCAGATGCAATTTCAGTTCCACGTCTAATTCCTCCAGTTTCAAATCCATTACTTTCACGAACTTCTTTCACTTCTCTTCTTACCAAGCATCCATCCATTCACCATCCCAAGATCTGCCAGTCTTTAAATACTGCCAATGCAATCAGTTCTTTAGAATTTGGGGACAGATATTTATGTTTGTTTCTCCAGTTATTGTTCTGACCTAGGCTTCCCCAAAAGCATGAAGCCGACTCCACGTCCCGATAAAACCCCTTTTATTTAGTTTACAGTGAATTCCTCTCCAGCAAAGTCCCAGCCCACAGTTTTTCAAGATATTTCACAATTACAGACCTTTATCAGGCTTGGAGAGCTGCCAAGCCGATATCTTTCAGACTCCACACTATAACAGACAATACTTGGCAAGAATGCAGGAACAGATCTTGGCGCAAATGAACTAATTGTCTCCTGCAAACACCCCTTCCCTTTCGCTCCTCTTTTATTCCCTATGGGAGGGGCCATTCATCGTCCACCTGTGGCCTTACTCCCAAGTCGACCCTTGCTCCTTAGCTGTTCCCTTCGTCTGGCAACTCTGCGCATGCGCACACTGGGAACAGGCTCCAGCTGTTTGTCTGCCTCGCTGATGTCTGACTCCAGAGGCAGCTGATAACTGTCAAATGGCCCTGGCCCCGTCTCTGCCTCCGACACAGAGCACTCGCCAGAGCCTTCCCCAGACTCCAGGACTGGCCCATGTTCCTCCCCAACCTCCTCACTGTCCGAATCTGCTGCCAGCTCCGCTGGCCGCTGGCGGGCCACAACAGTTATGTTCTCCAGTTGTTAATATTTGTATTTGAAATTTGATGTTAATGAGATTTTATTAAAATAATTAACACATGAATTAATATGTCATTAACAGGGAACTCCCATTACAGAAAGGCGATATTGTTTACATTTATAAGCCGGTTGATCAGAACTGGTATGAAGGCGAACACCATGGCCGAGTGGGCATCTTCCCACAATCTTACATAGAGGTACTGTTTTATTTATTAAGCTACCCAAGGTGTCAGGACTGGTCAGGCTGACTCAAGATCGAAACCATTTGTTTTCTTTAAGATTTTTACATATGCCTTTTGCTTTTGTTTTATAGTTACTTAATCCAACAGAAAAAATCCAAACTAAAAAAACGTCACCATTGCAAATCTTGGAATATGGAAATGCAATTGCCAAATTCAGTTTCAGTGGAGATACTGCTGTGGAAATGTCCTTCAGGAAGGTAGAGATAGCAGTTATTGTAAACCATTTTGAAATATTTCTTTCTCATGCAATCTACTGACATCAATTCAATTGCAAAGCATAGCAGATGGATGTTCTAAGCAGCAGATTGGAAATTTAAAGTTTAAAAAGATACTTTGCACAGGGTTTTCTAAAAATGGAAGGTTTGAGGTTAGTTGTCACATAATGTGAACTTTGTCCAATGCAACAAGCATATTTGTTTACACTTCTATAGTCTTCATTTTGCATCTAAATGACAAAAAATATGCAATCATTGTTGATACTAGAGATACTAGGCAAGAAACTGAATGCCAATTATATGTATTTATTATATATGTAATAATTAGTCTGAATTATTTTGCCAAAGTGGAAAATATATGCATGTCTATCACTTCTTTCTCATTTTTTAAATTTTCTCTTTGTGAGCTATATGCATTATACTGGAGTCTCTGAATATTTTAATTTTGAATCAAAAAGTTAAGTCATTTTCTTAGGCACTGTAAATGCAAGCCAGATAATTTAAAAGAGTTTAATAGAAAGGAGACATCAAGTCCATTTTAGCAGAGGAATGCGGTTCAGGCAAACCCAGAACATCCACTGAGTACAGCCTTTATATGTAAGTAGCATAAGCAAGTCCTGAACTTAAACTCCTGTTTCTTTTTTTGTCTACAGGGAGAAAGAATCACACTGATTCGACAAGTAGATGAGAACTGGTATGAAGGGAAAATCCTTGGCACCAGTCGCCAGGGCATCTTCCCTGGCTCTTATGTGGACATACTTAAGCACCCAGTGCTGAAAGACACATCAGGCTATGCCTACCGGCCGCCAAATTGCAGCATGGCTTTTCCACAGGTAACCTGTTTGCGCTGCTGTTCTTTGCAGAGCATCCATGGCTTTGTTAGTCTATTTCCTAAGGCAGGATCCCCATCATTGCCTTGTATATATTTCAAAATTTGTTATTTTTCTCTCTTGCGTCCTTCCCTTCCGGTCTGGTATTTTCTCAGAATGCTTAGACGCCACTTTAACAAATAATTTTGAGCAAATAGTTCTAAAATATTCCTTGGGGTAAGTTTAAGGCAAAAAGGAATCCTCTCCCCCAGTTCCAGTCATTGTTCACCTACTTCACTCCAGCACCAGTCTTAGTTGTTCCTTGGTTGTCCCAGCTTTGTGGCAGCCATCTTTAGGCTGCCTCTTCACCTTGCCGTGGCTGAGAGGGAAAAAGAACCCCGGGTCAGACAGGAGAGCTGCGACTCTTCTTGACCTCACAGGGCGCCCCTCTTTGCTTCACCGCCCCTACAGGGCGGCTTTGGCTCCTCTCGGAGCCCACAAACAGGGAGAACTCAGCACAGGGAACGCGGAGACGCATTCCCTGTGTCTGATATCGCCACAACGTCAACCGGATTGCCTTGTGTCAGCCACGTCTTCTGGAGCGACAACGAATCTATGTAGGTTAAAATATCCCTTAGCAGAATTGAAGTGAGAGATTTCATCCAAAGCTATGCATAGGAATGCATAGATTCTCCTGTGGTGGCTGATTCCAGACCACAGATTGTGATTAAAATATGGTTTCAGTGGGGAAACAAGAAAACAGGAACGTTCCTCAACTAGAGCATTTTAAGGTCATGCAGGAAGAGAGAGAAGGCACCATCTTGCTGACTGTTAAGGAGTAAACCTGCTTCTCCTCCAACCTGGTAGTGGCTCTGGCTGGGTAATGGTTTGGATTAGCTTTAGGTGAGAGGAAGGTTTGCAGGAGTGCTAATGCTAATCAAGTCCCAGGAGAACAAACATGCTTGTAATTCTGCAACTGTGGTTGCAGAAAGGCTGAACTCCTGTGGGCTGTGCTGGTGGATTTTCAATTAGAGAAGTAGCAATAGCACTTAGACTTATATACTGCTTCACAGTGCTTTTACAGCCCTCTCTAAGCGGTTTACAGAGTCAGCATCTTGCCCCCAACAATCTGAATCCTCATTTTACCCACCTCGGAAGGATGAAAGGCTGAGTCAACCTTGAGCCTGGTGAGATTCGATCTGCCAAACTGCTGGCAGCCAGTGATCAGCAGAAGTAGCCTGCAGTACTGCACTCTAACCACTGCGCCACCGCAGCTCATAAACTCCCTCTTAATAAAACAAACTCAGATGTTTAAGAACATTTACCAAATCTCCGCCATGTACTCCGGCTGATCTAAGCACCGAAATATCTGTTCACGTTGTCCCAGAACTATTTAAGCATTGGAATACATTCATCGTTTTTTTTTTTTACAAATCCATTGTTTTATTTTTATAAAGCTGAGATAAAAAAAATTCAGAGAGCATCATTTTTGTAGTTGTTCCTGTTTTTTTTTTTTTTAAAAAAAAAGCCAACTAAACATACTCCCATTATGAGAAATGCTTGTAAACCAGTTCCAAGACTGGCCCAAATGTCTTCCGGGACTAAAGCCTGACTGAGAAAATTTTGAATTAGGTGGAGCCACATCTGGATGGTGAAGCTCTTAAATTACAGCCAGTTTTCATTCTACTCTAAAAAATACTCCCTTAGATAATATTTCTAAGAGATTGAAGGGGAACCAAGAGATGGAAACAGAATAATTACAATTCAGAGAATGAGTATGGGACTTTCTGTGTGTGTGTGAGAGAGAGAGGGGGGGGAGGGAGGGGGAGAGAGAGAGAGTGTGTGTATGACCTTCCAAAAGATCCTCTTTTTAAAAACTTGCTGCCACTTATTTCTGTGTGATCTTCCTGGGCTTTTTTTTATTTTTCCCAGAAGTCCAAAAACTTTTAATTTCCCTCTTTTAGACGTTTTCAGTGCTGGCTTCTGGGTGTCCTGGGAGACATCCCACTGTGGAAAAGTAACACCATCTTAGGTGGTGTTACTTTTCTATAGAAAACACTTCTTCAGTAAAAAGGAAAGACTTCTTGCACCTCTGACCTTCACTTAATTTACCTCACTTAAGAAGGTGGCAGTGTCTGTGCAGAAGGCAATGAATTCAAGGCACAGCTTTGGCTTTTGTGATCAAAAGCTGCATAAGAAAAGAGATTTGCTTTGCAGTCTGTGCTACAGCTTGTTTGACAAGATTGCCCTTTGGTAGCAGCAGTTTGGCTGGGTAGCAAAATCATTTTATTTATTTATTTACATACATTTATATTGTCCATATTACCACACTCCAAGTAGTATATGAAAAGTTGCATAAAACGTACCGTTCAATTAAACATCTCCCCCAAAACACATAGAAAAAGGAAACGGCAACAGGTTCAAAAGCTTGCCTAAATAGCCTTGTTTCCATAGCTTTGCCAAATACTAAGGGGACAGGCAGGCAGGCAGGCAGGCACAGCCCTGGTGGGTGGGGCATGTTCAGATGGGCTTACAGCAGCAAGGTGGATTTGCCAACATTAGTAGAATTGGTATTAAAGATGGGAAAATGGATGGGGACACAGGAATGTTGCTAGAAAGCTAGTCGCTGACATGTGGTATGTTGCAGAATGAATGTCAAAAGAAACAAAACGGTAGAATCCAAGGGCTAGAAAGGCCCTTGGGCACTTTTTAGTCCACCTCCCCTGGACAGGAACATCTTCCAACACCATCTCTGTGGAAGAGAAGCTGCTCATTGGGGGGGGGGGGCAGGGGGTTGAATACAAATGCAAGCAACCGTTGCAAGAGTTAGCAAGGAAAAACTGAATTGCAAAGAAAATACATGAAGGAAGAGTGAATGCATCAAGAGGAAAAAGAGGAGTAGCTGGACGAAGTGAGATGTTGAGACAGAGAGCACCGAGAAAGTTGAAGAAGAAAATGGCAGGATAGAAGCAAAAATTGTTTGCAACATCAGGGAGTTATCAAGAAACCTCATGTTTTCCTCATTCATCTGAGCTGTGTTTTCCTTTCTTTTTGTTGCCATCTGTCTTTTATTCACCATCATGGGCATGGGGGAGGGGGGAGAGAAGAGGGCACTTGTATCCCAATTTTGTGATGCAAATTCCACTCCTTTTACACAACAGACACTAATCATCATCTTCTTTTAATGACCCCATAATCCCTTGTGGGATGGAGTCTGGGCAACTGAATGGAGCTGAGTGTTTACTGTCCAGATGCCCTTCCTGTTGCCAGTGTGGAGTTATATTCAGCAGAAATATTCTCATCGTGCCCAGAGAGAGAAATATCTGCCTCTACCTAGGATCGAACTCACGGCCTCCTGATTGTGAGGCGAGAGCTCCACCTCTAGGCCAATGCACCACATACAACAGATACTAATGCTTGGTGCTTATTCTTTATCTGTGTTGTAACTTTGCTTGCTCTCCCTCTTTCTTATTAGTTATTTGTAAGAATTAATGCCTTGGAATTCCAGTGGCTCAGGAGGACTTTGTCCGCAGATCCCTCAGCAAATAGCATTACAATTCACATCCTGCGTGTTTTCAAAGGAGGGATGTTTAAATTTATTTATCTTTAATTTACAAACATTAACCTAGATTCTGTAAACTTGACTATGTGGAAATAGCATTTTATTATACCTGTGATCACACTGAAGGCCCCACTACTTTTGGTGATGGAGTGTAGGTTGCAAGATGCTCTAAATTTGGGAGCCTGATAAAATTACAGGGATATACATGTGCAATCAATCAATCAATCAATCAGTCATTAAAATGGTCCATAGTACCAACTGGGGCCACAGGGAATAGGAGACATCTTCCTCCTGCTAAGGGACCTCAAGTGTTGTGTTAACGTGCCTTTCATGTCATCTCCCCTGTCTCCGCATCCAGCTCTGTTATTTCAATTAACTGTCTAAAGTTGGAAATCTAATGTGCTGTTTGTAAGATTTGAATCTGTTAATGGTACCGGTGCTAAAATTTTCCCTTCTCATGTACTTTAACAATTAAACAGCCTTCACTGAGGCCAGGACCCGAACTCACAGAATCGGAAAAGAACTATGTGGTAAGGTCACCCCAGAGTCCTCTCTGCAGCCTCATTTGCACACAGTTCACACAATGGCCAGCACTACTGAGCTGAGCAAGGTTTTGAGTGTGTGTTTGTCAGCTGTGCACAAGGGTTTCCACGTGTCTAGGTCTTTAGACTGTTTTTACAACATAAAGGCCAAAACACAAATGACAGTACAGATAGAAATGGAGAAATCCAACTAGTTGTCCTTATAAGCCCCGCATTTATAGAAGCCACAGCTGGGGTTTGAGATTCTATCATTTGGTGGCTCAGTGAATGCAGAGTCTCAAAGTTGGCTATGAATAAAGGAAAAAAAAACGCAGTCTGGGATAAATTGCATTGTTAGAAAACTTAAATTGCATGCCAGAGGCAAAATTTCATACCCAGATTTGAATTTTTAAATGTGAGATGCTTCCTGACTAATTGCAATCTCTTTTGCTGCTGTGTTATAAAATTGAAAACTAAATACTCAATTCTTCTGTATCTTGCCTGTTTTTCTATGCTTACAACCTGGATTTCTTCTACACATTCCTACTTGGATTATATTTCTGGATCTACCACTCTGTTGTCTGGCTGGACATGCTAAATGCTTCCCCTGGACTGTCCCATGTCGTCTTGACTTGCTCACATTTCCTGTTTTCTTCATTCTCTTCCCACCCGGGATGGCTATTATGTCCTGTCACTGTTATCCAGGAAGTTGTTTGCAATGAGATCTTAAACATTGCTGAAAAATCTGTTCATTACTGCAGCACTCTTTCTCAGCCTGTCTTTTGTCATAAGGGGCCGTTTAGTGACAATAAATCATCTTTCATCATTTCTCAGCAACCACAAGTCCTGCCATTAGAAACTGGCCTGGACCGGAATCATGCCACACGAGAAATGTAAGTTTGCCTGGACTATTTTCATTTTTTTAAAGAATAAAGTTACTGGTCAAGGAATTTGGGGTTATGTTATTTTTAGATTGCAGTTTGAGTAATATAGTTAGTTGTCCCCTATAGTTATACTATCCCAGTTCTAGGAAAGTTTTAGAGGAAATTTTATCCATTTTATCCCAGAAAAAGGTCCTGCAATTGGTGAAGTAGCCACTCATGGCTTTTTGGTGATCAGTTTGAAGGATCCTCCCTTCCTTGTTGAGAATCTTAGATAACTTGGAAAAACCACAATCTTGCTTTGAGGTCTCACTGACAGACCACAGGATGAGTTTTACATAGTCGCTGTATATACATGTAAAAATTAAAGGCCATTTAGAATAGTTTTTAGTATGTTTTGTGCCTTATTACCTCTTTTGCTCTGTACCTGAAGAAGCATGGCTGGAAAGGCTCACGGTTGCCATCTTCCCCCCCCCCCTATCATGAATCTTCAGGCTTACCTATCGAGCACTTTACAGCTACATCCCACAGAATGATGATGAGCTGGAGTTAAGAGATGGAGATATCATAGATGTTATGGAAAAGTGTGATGATGGCTGGTTTGTTGGTAAGCAAATTTGCCAGCATTTGGCTCTACAGTCCAATCAACATGCATGACATTTAAGTCGGATATTAAAAAATCACATCGCTGTCTTGGGGAACTACATCATTGTGACAGAGGGTAAAAAGGGGATTCGCAGAGAGATATTTGAAGGTGGAAGTATGACCCTACTTCAGAATGGATCTGATTAAGTCATTAGTGAAATTATTTAAAACACTGTCAGGGAAATTTTCTTCAATCTTAACTATTTGACCTGTAGGGGTGTCCACAGAGGCGAGGTTCAGAAAGTCAAGATGGTGATTCCAACCACGTGATCAAAGACTTGGCAACCTTGATATATATATATTATTCACTTCCCCTTGAGATAAGTATAGATTTTCAAGAAGTAAGCACATAGGTAGCCCTCAACTGACTACCCTAAAGGAGCCTACCCAGAATGGGTGGAAGTCTTGACAGCTGTTAAGCAAAGGGCCCATGCGACTGCCTCTTGCCTCACGACCCCCCCGTCCCTGCTCTTCCTGATGTGGTTCTTAAATGAACATGGGGCTGGTTAAGTGAGCCCTCAGGTCTAGGGCAAGGACCCTTCCAGCCCTCAGGGTCTTCACAGGCATGGACTGCTTTCCATCCCACCATACCCTCCTCCTTCTCCTCACCCCATATCACCATTGCACACTTGTTGTTCTTCAGAACTCAGGGAAGGAGGGCAGATTGATCCATTCCTAGGCCATGTGGTACCATCCTGGAAGCGGCCATTTTCTGGGTGGCTGCATTGTAAATGGCAGTCACTTCTGAGATTGTTGCCCACCATCCAGGAATGGAGCAACCTGCCGTCCTTCTTCCCTCATGTGGACTCTGGAAATCTTCAAAAGGTGAGGAGGAGGAGGGAACTGGTGTGGTGGAAGGGGGTCCAAAGGCTGTAACTTTGGTCGCTAAGGGATTAGTTGCAAGTTGAGGACTTGTCTTAACATAGCAATTACATATTTTTAATTTCTATATTTTTTATCATTTTATTCGGCCCCAAAGCAAACTCATGAAATCATTAGACGTCGATTCAGTTAACCAAGACCATTGATGACAAGCAAGCTAAGGCCTCACCAGTTTAAAATAACTTCCCCACGGATCCTACTGTGGTCTGTCTGATCTGGATTTTTCTGCCTTTTATTCCACAATAGGCACATCAAGGAGAACCCAACAGTTTGGGACTTTCCCAGGAAATTATGTGAAACTACTATCCCTTTAAAAGCCATGGGCAACCTCATCTGGAGGAGGACCTGAGTGTGCCCTTTTTAAAACAATCCTTGGGAAAGAGAAGTTTTGAATGGAGTAGTTGAGGCAGTAGGAGTGCACATGGAACGTGGTGAAATGCTGGAGTTATGCTGCAAAGTTCCTGCTTCCTTTGAACGTGTATGGAGGAGAGGAGACAGGATGACAAGCCGCGATACTCTGCTGTGTTTGTTTCTGTTTTTATTCAGCTACGGGAAAATAACAGAAACAAAAAAAAACAACACAAAAAACCAGGGTTTCTGTTGGACAGAGGAAGAAAAGGAGGGAGATTGCCAGGAGCAGAGAAGTGTAGAGTGCTTAAAACATCCTGCAGCTTTTGTTTGCTCTTTATAGGAAAGGCCAAGTTGTCAGCATTCGTGGAGCTCCTCCTCTCCCAAGGACATAAAAACCCCCAGAAGGAATTGTAGTCCAGCTGCATCTGGAAGACCAGGTCTGCCCACGCTTGTTCTAGTGCTTGACGGATTCCAAACTGAACGGCTAGAACAAAGGAAGATGGAATAGATGTTCCGCCATAGTCTATTTGGATTTATTCTGCAAAATATTCCTGAACGTGCCTTTCTAGAACTGATAATATATGTAATTTCTGGCTGCATCTTTTTTTTAATATATATATAATAAACTAGAAATTCGGTCAAACTTATACTGTGCACACTTGATTGGGAGTAAATCCCATTGAATTGATTGACAGTTTCCCGTTATTGGACTTTATTTCTGTTTTTTATAGTCATTTTGATGGTGAATTGCATAATGATACACTAAAATAAACCTTGTTTCTGCTGTGGTTTTTTTTATAGTTTATCCTTAATAGCAGGAGATTCACATTCAGCATATTTTCTTTCTCTTATACATTAGTCTCCAGAACAGACGTGTTTAGTTTTCTTCATCCCGAGATCAGCCAAAAACAGCAACTGAAGTGCTTTAATAATATGATTGTAGATATGTATATTCCCTTTGTAAAAACGTATAAATCCTATATTGCAAATTGAAATATAAAGCAGAGTCTTTTAAAAACAAGTTTGAGGAGGACGCTTCCATTTTATTTATTATCACACTAAATAAATTAGTACTTGTGCTACAAAACGCTATTTTTCAACAGAGTTAGCATCATTGCTTCAATTGCACTAAAATGGCTTGGTGCATTAAGCAGCTTTGTGCTCAGGCTTTTAGAATGCCATCCATTTCTAGGCTTGAAGCAGCTGTAGGCAGCCTTAACAGCTGAGGTAACTTGGGGAGTTTTGAGACCACTCGGGCTGCCTGCCGCGGGAAGGTTGTCAGTTCCCAAAATACATGTAGGTGGCACGGCTAATCACAAAACAACCCCTTTACTACAAGGCGAACAAGCGCTTCAGGGTTGTCAACCATCCTAGTGCGGTGCAAAGACATTGCTATAGCTCAAAATTCCTATTTATTTTATTTAGTAATATATTAAAAAAAGAGGTGTAGTCTACCCTGTTTTAAGGGATATTTGAATATTTTTATTTTAGGATTGGCAGTAAAGTTACAGAATTGAACGATTTTATTTTGCAAATATCTTAATATTGGTAGCATGTAACTATCACAATAGCATTTTTAATTACTATATATTTATATTTCTGCTGACATAGTTCTAAACAAAAAGTTATTGTCCGTTTTATTTCACAAAGGATTATTTACAGTTAACAAATGGAAATGTTTAAAGCATGTTTCTTTGTGTAAAATATTAAATAAATATTAACCCAACACGAAATGGTAAAGTCTGCCCTGTTTCCTTAGATGTTATCTGAGAGATTGTCCCAATCTGATGAATATTTCTGAATGTGATTTGGAGCAGAGTTCAAGTCTCTCTAAAGCTTACTATGCTGAAGAGGTGAGCAAATTTGTGGGAAGTGAAAATTAAGAACAGCCACGTTTCTTCCCATCAACAGTGCCTGCCTTGGTGATTTACTACATCATTTCCCCAGGAGTCCAAGTCAGGAAGAGTGCTCAGGTGGGGGCAAGAGGTGCTTCGCAGTTGGGGAGAATGTGCAAGATGGGGGGTTGCACAGGGTCGGGTGGGGGGGGCGTGGGGGGGGGGGAAGAGGTGTTGCACAAGTCGGCGCGTAAGGGGTGTGGTGCGGGTCAGGAAGGGTGGCAGTGCATGGTGTGCACAAGAGCTGCCACAGGTCGTGAAGGGCAGATGGTTATGTGTAAGAGCTGGTGTAAGTCAAGGCAAGTGCGTAGAGGTGCGGTGTGGGTCAGTGAGGGTGGGCAGGGGTCTTTCATGGTCAGGAAGGGTCCCGGGAGTGTGTGGAACATGTTGCAGTTTGGGAATGGTGCGTAGGAGCACAAAAGGTGCTATGGGAGTCCGGGAGAGCATGCAGGAGTGTGGCATTGGCTGGGAAGGGTACAAAGGTGTGCAAAAAGGTGTGACATGTAAGGGAGAATATGTAAAGGTGCAACATGAGTTGGGATGCATGTGGGGTCAGAAAGGGTGACTGGTGCATGGTGTGTGCGCAAGAGGTTGCACATGTCAGGTAGGGCATGTAAGGGTGTGGCATAGGTCAGGGAAGGTGGTAGAGGTCTGGCATGGATCAGGACAGGTACATGGGGGAGAGCAAGAGGTGCATGTGGGTCACGGAGAGTGCACGGGAGTGTGGAGAAAGCCAGGAGTGGTTCCGGGTGTGTGAAGAGTGCCACACAGATTAGGAATGGTATCTGTGCTGGCTTAACAAGGGTTTAGCCTAGAATTAAGAACTGTCTCTTTAAGACATAGCATTCTGGGGAATGTAGTCCATGCCATGTAGTCCATGCCATGTGATCATAACTGTGTACTCTTATTGGTCATTGAAGTATGCCTGGGGGGCGGGAGTAATTGAAGTACGCTATCCCAAAGGAAGTCTTTTCAAGCTATCTACCGGGAAAGGATGCCTGAGGAAGGAGATGGGGAAGCATTAATCCTTTTTTACAATATTCGTGATGGTCCAGATTATGACTGTAGGTTCAGAAGAACTTCTACATAAACGTGCGTGTGATCATAACTGTGTACTCTTATTGGTCATTGAAGTATGCCTGGGGGGCGGGAGTAATTGAAGTACGCTATCCCAAAGGAAGTCTTTTCAAGCTATCTACCGGGAAAGGATGCCTGAGGAAGGAGATGGGGAAGCATTAATCCTTTTTTACAATATTCGTGATGGTCCAGATTATGACTGTAGGTTCAGAAGAACTTCTACATAACCGTGAGTGTTGTCAGAGGATGCCTGAAGAAGAAAATATAATCTGATGGA
>QLTV01014916.1:4606782-4634947 GCA_003457575.1 Thermophis baileyi | reverse complement strand
TACAATTATATAGTTAAGTTTCCTTTGTTTGCTTATATCCCTTTTTTAGTTAGTCAGTTATATAGTTGAGTTAGTATTGTTTATGCTATACTGTTATTTACTTTATTTAATTCGTTAGTTAATAGTGGAATTTACAATCCCAGGCGGGGAGTGTGCTGGCTTAACTAGCCTAGAATTAAGAACTGTCTCTTTAAGACATAGCATTCTGGGGAATGTAGTCCATGCCATGTAGTCCATGCCATGTGATCATAACTGTGTACTCTTATTGGTCATTGAAGTATGCCTGGGGGGGGCGGGAGTAATTGAAGTACGCTATCCCAAAGGAAGTCTTTTCAAGCTATCTACCGGGAAAGGATGCCTGAGGAAGGAGATGGGGAAGCAAGACTATAATTAAGAACTGTGTCTTTAAGACATAGCATTCTGGGGAATGTAGTCCATGCCATGTAGTCCATGGCATGTGATCATAACTGTGTACTCTCATTGGTCATTGAAGTATGCCTGGGGGGGGCGGGAGTAATTGAAGTACGCTATCCCAAAGGAAGTCTTTTCAAGCTATCTACCGGGAAAGGATGCCTGAGGAAGGAGATGGGGAAGCATTAATCCTTTTTTACAATATTCGTGATGGTCCAGATTATGACTGTAGGTTCAGAAGAACTTCTACATAATCGTGTTGTCAGAGGATGCCTGAAGAATAAAATATAATCTGATTGAATGTACCATTGCGTTTGTGTTAAACTGCCTGATGATAGCATAACCAATCTACGCTTGATTCAGAACAGTATCTGACAGGTGCTGTGGGAGTTAGGGACGGCACTTGGGAGTGCAATACAAGGCAGGAAAGGTGCACAGGATGTGCGAGAAATGCCATGGGAATCAGAGCATGCAAGGGTATAGGGTGGATCAGGACGGGTATGTGGGAGATGCCTCACAGGTCAGGAAGGGTGCACGGGTGCAGCATAGATTGGGAAGCATGCACATGGCCATGCAAGGTGTTGAGTCAAGGAGTGCACATGGGGGCTGTCAACTACCACCTCACACTTGCGCCTCACAACCATTCAATATCAGCTGCCATGAACCCAAGGGGGGCTGGATGGGAGGGGGGATGCTTCGAGGGAAACAAAACTTCACTTGGAGTTGGCTTCAAGGACAACTGGCTGGGAATGCAGCTGCATACCGAACCTACGCCCAAAGTGCCTGTTCTAAAAACATCTCGTTTGAATTTGATTGGACATTGGGGGCCCAGTGATGGGAGGCAACTAAGGGAGGGAAATGTTAGATTTGGGGATTTTGGCGCGCAATTCTCAGTTCTGGCTATGAATTCACTCGACTTCTAGTAAACCATACTTTTCCAAATAAATGGAGTTAAGGATCGTTCTTACTGAGGTTAACGCTGAAGCAGGTCTGACAGGCACAGCATGTGTCGCATAGGGATGTGCGAATGGCTGGCACAGTGTGAGTGCATTGAGGGGCTAGGGAGGGAGATTTACCCAAGCAATTTACGACTTTCCCTGCCAGCTTCCCCATCACAAAGCTCCCTCCTAGCTTCTTACAAAGGCTTGGTTTGTGGGAAGGTGGCAGGGAAACATTGGCAATCGCGATCAAGTTTATGCTTCCTGCTGGCTTTTACGTGTGGAAAGCTACCGAGGAGCACTGACAATCACATGAGTGGCTGATTTGACAGTGTAGTGTCACTGAAGCAGTAGCAGCACTTGAAGTTACCACAACTTCTCCAAATTTCAATTCCCACAGCATTTTGTAAATTAGCCCATTTAAAGTTGTTAGTTGTGAAGCCATGTCCGACCCATCGCAACCCCATGGACAACGTTCCTCCAGGCCTTCCTGTCCTCTACCATCCTCTGGAGTCCATTTAAGTTCACGCCGACTGCTTCAGTGACTCCATCCAGCCATCTCATTCTCTGTCGTCCCCTTCTTCTTTTGCCCTCAATCTTTCCCAGCATTAGGCTCTTCTCCAGTGAGACCTTCCTTCTCATTAGGTGGCCAAAGTATTAGAGTTTCATCTTCAGGATCTGGCCTTCTAAAAAGCAGTCAGAGTTGATCTCCTCTAGGACTGACCGGTCTGATCGCCTTGCAGTCCAAGGGACTTGCAGGAGTCTTCTCCAGCACCATAGTTCAAAGGCCTCAATTCTTTGGCGCTCAGCCTTTCTTATGGTCCAACTTTCACAGCCATATATTGCAACTGGGAAAACCATAACCTTGACTATACGCACTTTTGTTGGCAGGTTCATGTCTCTGCTTTTTAGTATGCTGTCTAGATTTGTCATACCTTTCCTCCCCAGGAGCAAGCGTCTTTTAATTTCTTGGCTGCAGTCCCCATCTGCGGTGATCTTGGAGCCCAGGAAAACAAAATCTGTCACTACCTCCATTTCTTCTCCATCTATTTGCCAGGAATTGAGAGGGTCGGATGCCATGATCTTAGTTTTCTTAATGTTGAGTTTCAAGCCAATTTTGCACTCTCCTCCTTCACCCGCATCAAGAGGGTCTTTAGATCCTCTTCATTTTCTGCCATTAGAGTGGTATCATCTGCATATCTGAGGTTGTTGATATTTCTCCCGGCAATCTTAATTCCAACTTTTGATTCATCTAGCCCCGCCTTTCTCATGATGTGCTCTGCATATAAGTTAAATAGGCAGGGCAACAGTATACAGCCTTGCCGGACTCCTTTCCCAATTTTGAACCGATCAGTGGTTCCGTGTCCAGTTCTCACTGTTGCTTCTTGACCCGCATATAGGTTTCTCAAGAGACAAATAAGATGGACTGGTACTCCCATCTCTTTAAGAACTTGCCACAATTTGTTGTGATCCACACAATCAAAGGCTTTAGCATAGTCAATGAAGCAGAAATAGATGTTTTTCTGGAACTCCCTAGCTTTCTCCACGATCCAGCGTATGTTGGCAATTTGATCTCTAGTTCCTCTGCTTCTTCGAAATTCTGCCTGTACTTCTGGTACATTTAAAGTACCTTGGTTCAAAAATTGTTGCTCTATAATGCACTCTTTCACCCAATTAAAGGCTACTCACAGACAAACAGGAGAGCTTTATAGTATGCAAATATGCTGGGTTGACCATTATATACATACATACCGTATTTTTCGGTGTATAAGACACACTTCTCCCCCCCAAAAGTAGGTGGAAATGTATGTGCGTCTAATAGAGCGAATGTTGCTGAAGTCCCGCCCACCCAATGGCCCCCACCCTTTGACCTCTGCCTCCCAGCAATTTGTCTCCTTGCAGCAAACAGCCTGGTCAGCTTCAGCACAGCCTGATTTAGCACGAGCAGCTGATTGGTGGTTGGATCTGCCTCCCGGAATACCACCGATCAGCTGTTCCAGGCTGCAGGGATCGCCACCACCTATCGCTGCCTCCACATGTCCCATTTTCGGCCTCTGTGCATCCCATTTTCGGCCTCCGCATGCCCCATTTTCTGCCCGTTCCAGGCGGCGGGGATAGGCGGTATTCCGGGAGGACGATCCAACTGCCAATCAGCTGCTCTTACTAAATCAGGCTGTGCTGAAGCTGACCACACTGTTTGCTGTTTGCTGCAAGGAGGCAAATTGCTGGGAGGCAGAGGCAGATTTTTTTTTCTTGTTTTCTTCTCCAAAAGCTAGGTGCGTCTTATCGTTCGGAGCGTCTTATAATCTGAAAAATATGGTACATAACATTTGTTTATTTATTTCAGGTATTTTTAAGCTGTGTCATTTGGGTGAATCTAAGCAGATTTACAACAAAACATAATATACAAGAAATCTCACTGTATTAAAAATAATGTTAATAAAATCCTGGGAAGTAGTAGCTTACACACCTATTAGATACCAAATTCCCAGGCTGTCTTTTCCATCTAATCCAGGGTGTCAAACTCAATGCCCGCAGGCTGGATCCGGCCCACAGGGTGCTTCAATCTGGCCCGCGGGGCTGTCCTGTAAACAGCAAAGGACCAGCCTGCAGTGTCTCTGCCAGCGAAAACGGAACTCGGGAAGGCTGCGTGCCCCCATCTCGAGCTCATTTTTCACTTGCAGAGGGTTGCAGGAGGTTGTCACAGCTGAAAATGGACTCACGAGGCCTGTGCATGGCCCTCCTGAGCTCCGTTTTCGCTGGCAGAAGATTACAGGAGGCCGTCACAGCTGAAAATGCAGCTTGGGATCCCGTTTTCACTGGCAGAGCGCTCAGGCCACCACATACGCCCCCACGGAGGCTCTCGGAGGGCGAAAAACGGGCCTACCGAAAGTACTGGAAGTCCGGAAATGGGGCCGTTTCCAGCCTCTGGAGGGCCTCCGGAGCCCGGGCGGGGCCATTTTCGCCCTCCCGGAGGCTCAAGGAAAGCCTCCGGAGCATGGGGAGGGCAAAAACGCCCCCCCCGCCGTGGTGCAGGAGGCTGAGTAGGCCACGCCCGCCCAGCAACCAGGCAGAGAACCTGTTGCTAAAAATTTTAAATCCCACCCCTCTATGTCCAGCCTTCCAACCTGTAGGCTCAGATGTGCCACTACAAATATTATCTCATATGTGCTATTCAGTAATGGACACTGCAGATTAAAATCCTATATGCCTTTCCAAAGTTAAATCAACGGTCAGATTTCAAGACATCAGGCTGCAAGAGACATTGGAAAGGTTGACAGACAATAATCAGTTACAACAGATGTTGAAAATCCTAAAACAACAGAAACCAATTATTGTACCTCTTTTGCACTGATTCCAGTAGTGCAGAAAGTTCCTAGGAAGATTTCTACTCTTGTTCGAAGAATTCTGAATGGAAGAATGGTTAAAGGAAGTGTTTACCTTGAAGAAGAAGAGAAGGCGAAAGTGGGACACAGTATCAGTCTTCTGCTACTAATCATGGCATCACACATTTTCTTCTCCCAGCACCAAAAAGGCTTGATTTTTAAAAAGAGGAAACAACACCATTTTTCAGCATGGAATTCCACCCCGAATTACATCGTAGCATCCATTTTTGCATTTGAGTTAAAAAAATATTTAGTGTCGTTTTTTGCATTTGGGTTCAAAAAATATTTAACTTCGTGGGCACCGGTTTTCCTGACTGTGGCATCACGCGTTTTCTTCCTCTGACACAAAAAATACTCAATTTTTAAAAACAGCAAGCAATACCATTTTTAAGCATGGAATTCCACCCCAAATCACGTCCTAGCATCCGTATTTGCCATTGAGTTAAAAAAAAATTGCTTCTGGGCATCTTTTTTTCTGACCGCGGCATCACACGTTTTCTTCCCCTGGCAACGAAAAGGCTCGATTTTTAAAAAGAGCAAGCAACACCATTTTAAAGCATGGAATTCCACCCCGAATCACGTCCTAGCATCTGTATTTGCTTTTGACTTGGAAAAAAAAAATTTGCTTCTGGGCACCTTTTTTCTGGAATTCCACCCTGAATCACGTCCTAGCATCCGTTTTTGCATTTGACTTTTAAAAAAATTTCGACAGCTGATGGAACCAACAACTTCACCCTCTAGCACAGGGGTCTCCAACCTTGGTAACTTTAAGACTTGTGGACTTCAACTCCCAGAGTTAATAAATTTCTCCCCAAAATCCATATATTTTAATTGTAGTAACATGAATTGCCAATTTACGTTATCAAATGCTTTCTGTGCATCTAAAAATATCAATGCCATTTGTTTTTTGGAATGTACTTCGTAATACTCCGTGTTCAAGATAATTCTCATATTATTTTTAATTTGCCTTTTCGGTAAAAATCCATTCTGGTCTGGATGTATAAATTCATTCAAGAATCTTTTTAATCTCTCTGCAATTATTGAAGCATATATCTTGTAATTTGCATTTAATAGTGATATTGGTCTGTAATTTTTCATCTGTGCACTATCTGATTCTTCTTTCGGTATTAGTTATATTTGCTTCCCTCCACGTATTTGATATTTTAACCTCTAACAATACTTCATTGTAAACTTCCAACATTTGAATACCTAAAGTATCTTGTAGGCATTTATAAAGTTCTGCCGGTAATACATCTGGTCCTGGTGTTTTGTTTTTTTGTCTCTTATTAATTCCATCATAGTTATCTTTTAACATAACCTTCATTATTTCAGGTACCTTGGGTAGTTCAGCTTTCTCCAAATATTGTTTTATTTTTTCTTCTGACACTTTCTCTTGATTATATAATTTTTCATATTAGTTCTGAATTATTTTTTACTTTCATTTTGATAGTGAAGGGTTCCCTTTTCATCTAACAGACTATGTATTAACTTCTTCTCTTTTTCAATTTATATGCTAACCATCTTTCTGGTTTATTGGCATTTTCAAAGTGATTTTGTTTTGCTCCTTTAATCTTTTGTGCTAATTCTTCTGTTTCCATTGAGTTGAGTTTGTGTTTTATTAACTCTATTTGCATTTTTTAATTTCTTTTTTGCGGTTTTCTCTGTAAGGCTATTTCCAATCTTTTATGTTATTCTGCCAATCTCTTTTGTATTTGCCTCTTTTCCTTGTTCTTTTTTGCTGTATAGGTTATAACTAATCCCTGAATATATGCTTTTGCTGTATCCCATACGTTTTGTAGTGAAGTCTCTTCTTTTCTGTTCTCCTTAAAAAAGAAACCCATTTCTTTTTCCATTATTTGAATGAATTCTTTATCTTTTAGTATCGCTTGATTCAACATCCCTTTTTTTTCTTTTGGCCTTTCCATTTTATTTTTATTGGATTATGATTGCCCATATGTTTGTTTCAATTTCTATCTCTTGTACATTTGCTCTTAATGTCAGCCATATCATATCAATTCTCGACCATGATTAATGTCTATCTGTGCAGATTATTAGCATTGATTACTATTTGGACTTTTATTAACATGACTTGATTTTATTGAAAAATGATGAAGTATTTACATAGATCTAAATATTTGAACTCAATTTGAAAGTGAGAGCTAGAACATATTAAAGTGTTTAGATAACTAGTTTAGATTTATATTCCAATTATGTTACATGCATTTTGTTTGTTCAGAATACTGTAATCATCCAAATACAAGCTCTAGTTTACATATATTTATTCAGCCGGAATGGAAGTATTACTTTATTATAATATAAACATAAAATGTATTTAAATATTTAAAATATAATATATATTATCGGTAGCAAAACAGAAGCATACAAAGAATGTTATTTATATCTTATTTCCTAGTCCAAGTGTTTGAATTTATTTTTTAGATATCTGCCAATTGCAAGTTTTTTTAACTGATTTTAAACTAGCATTTTTTCCTATAGTCAGAGCTATAGTTAAAGATAATACATAACAAGAAGTAATTTAATTATGTTTATTCTTCATTAGTTAAATTTTCTTTGAATTGTGCTCTAACACTTTCACAGGAACTCTGGAGAGGGAAAAAAGATTGACATTAAATGAAAAACCATTACATAGTCACCATTACACAGACACACTTGCAGCCATTGTGAATGACTGCCCAGGCATGCACATCTTTCACAAATGTGCCATAGAATGTGAAAAACACACAATGACAACAGGGCTTGATAAAGTCCTTTTAATGGAAAATGTAAAACCCCTTTCAACTTTTGATGTACAAAGCATGTTTAACACTTGCACTTTTAACAAATTAAAGCAAGCCAATGTTTTAAAAAAATACACTATTGAATGTATATATGTATATATTTACATAGCATATTAAGTTTTATATTTAGCTTTAAAAGTTCACATAAAGTTTACCAAAATGAGACAAATTTTAAATAAATTACACATTTTTGAAAATGTTTAATTGTACACTGAATAGCTTCAATAAAATACTGAAGTGTCTGTAGCATATATTTCATATATTTTTATGATACAAAGTTTACAGTTATTTGGCAGTAATTTTCAGATCATAACATGACTGCTGTGCGGATTCAGCAATATCTCAATTGCAGGCAATAGCTGGTGTTTGTATCCTAGTCTCACAGTTAACTGTCTCAATGCAGTGAAAAATATCGAAGTTATTTTAAACAAACTGTACACATCACATTTACATTTGATCAACAGAGCATAGAATTCTGTAGTTTTTTTCCAAAAATAAATACATCTTAAACTTTTGACAGTTTGAAAAATTCATTTACACTATAATACATAACAGCTCAGTGCTGTTTAGAGTTTCCCATTTCAAAAAAGCTCAAGTTAAATTCAAAAGCACTGAAAGAAGAGCCTATTCTGTTGCAGTGTCAGTAGCAAGTAAATATAAGAAACATATTTTCTTGGCACTGATAGTTCATGCAGCTTATATTAGTGAAGACACTCTTTATCGTAAAGAAAAATACGATAGGTTATTTTCTTCTGAGCCCAAGGAGGGAACCCATACATTTTAATTTTCTTCAATATCTTCAATTTCATGTTCATGAGTTTTCAAAGCTCTTACCACTTCCTTAACTGCGTGACATAATATATTTTTTATCTGTAAGAAAATCAAGGAAGAAATGAATGTTTGAAAAAAGACAGTGAAGGGAAGAGATGGGCTGGTTCATATAAATTCCTCAACTGCTTCTGTGCTTAACTGTGCTCTTCTCAATATGTACAACTATGACTTCAGCTCTCTCTGTATGGACTATTAGAGGCCAGGAAGGAGACAGTCCAGGGCTGCCTCCCTAGAAACACAAGGGGAAGGATATGTATTTTCTAGATCAGGGGTGTCAAACTCAAGGTCCGGGGGCCAGATACGGCCTGTGGGGTACTTAGATCTGGCTTGCGGGGCTGCCCTGGAAACAGCGAAGAACTGGCCCGCAGTGGTTTTGCCAGTGAAAACAGAGCTCGGGAGCCCGTTTTTGCTGGCAGAGCGCTCGGGCCACCCCAGGCACCTCCGACAGAAGTGACATCGAGCTGGCCATGCCCCCCCTGCCCCCCCCTGAGGTCAAACACATCCCTGATGTGGTCCTCAATGAAATAGAGTTTGACACCCCTGTTCTAGATTAATTTAAATACAGTTAGTCCTTGACATACAACCATTCATTTAGTGACTGTTCGATGCTATAATGGCACTGAAAAAAGTGACTTATGACCTGTTGTCGCACTTAACAACCATCGCAGCACTGTCACACTATCATAGTTCAGACGCTTGGCAAACTGACGTGTATTTACCAAAGTTACAGCATCCTATCATTTGCAACCTTCCCAGCCAGCTTTTGACAAGCAAAGTCAATGGGGAAGCCAGATCTGCTTAATACGTGAGTGATTCACTTAAACAGCCATGGCAAAAAAAAAAAAGGTTGTAATATCAGCATGACTGACTTAACTGTCCTGCTTAGCAATGGAAATTCTGATCCCAACTGTAAGTCAGGACTACCTGTACAAGCAATAGAGAGGTATGCCTGGTGTCATCTCAGATTCAGAGAGAGTATTAGAGAAGGGTAACATTTCACCAGAAACTGAATTATGACAAGCATTCATCTGTTACCTGCAGCTTATCATCATAGTTGATTTCTTCCTTTGAGAGCCTAAGTTCTTGTGTTAAATGAAAAGCTTGTGTAAGATGTTCTGGGGATACAAAGTCTTCTGTTACTTGAATACAGCTATGAAAATTTTGCACCTGAGCAAAAAAGAAAAAAAAAATCCAATTATTATTGGAAAGTTTATATAAGTTGATTGAAAAGGAAATGTAATAGAACGTTCTGGCACCAAATTTACAGATAGATATGCCTCCATAAATCTGTTATATGCTGTAATTTATTTCCATTTTTATTTAAGCAAATATGCACCAAAGACAAATTCCTTGTGTGTCCAATCACACTTGGCCAATAAAGAATTCAATTCTGTTCTGTTCTGTTCTGTTCTGTTCTGTTCTGTTCTGTTCTGTTCTATTCTATTCTATTCTATTCTATTATTCTATTCTATTCTATTCTATTCTATTTTCTATTCTATTCTATTCTATTCTATTCTATTCTATTCTATTCTATTCTATTCTATTCTATTCTACTCTACTCTACTCTACTCTCTACTCTACTCTAATTCTTATTCTATATATCCTAACAAAGATATTTCTTTGGTCAACAAATTGTAATAAAATTTAACTGACAAAACCAAACAAAGCATCTTGTAATATAATAAAAAAATAGATTTTATTTAGCAGTATAGTGATTGAATGAAAGCCGTATAGGAAATACATAGCAGTAAAGACACCAGCTTTAAAAATAGCACAATTCAGACTGGCAGTGACAGATCAGAATTTCTATCTTTAAAGATGTATTTAAAAAAAAAGAATTCAAACTTTATTTTGTAATATAAAAAAAGAAAACGGATCAGAGCCAGGCCAGATGGATGCAGAGTGTCAGAGAACTTCCAACATATGCCCCCTTCTTTTCTAGGCACGCTACCTACCACGCTACCTACCACCAGAGGCTAAATCTGGTGGGAAAAGATGGGGTCTTTTCTGAACTATCCCGACCTGCGGGGTGACACTGATGGCACTGTGATGTCATCTAGTATTCACAAGATCGACAGCTGATGGAACCAACAACTTTACCCTCTAGCACAGGGGTCTCCAACCTTGGCAACTTTAAGACTTGTGGACTTCAACTCCCAGAGTTCCTCAGCCAGCTTTGAACTCTGGGAGTTGAAGTCCACAAGTCTTAAAGTTGCCAAGGTTGGAGATCCCTGCTCTAGCAGACATCTGTAGGTTCTGGTAACCCTTTTCCTTTCAGAGAGAAAAAGGGCTTCTTCCCCTTTAAAAAGCCAGACTGAAGAAGGATGGAAAGAGTTGGGGTTTAACCATTCTTTTCCATCACTAATTCTGCTGGAATTTGCAGAAAGTAAAATTTGGCAAAATTAACTTGTTTGATTAGAGAAAAAAAACCAACAACTATCTTTATCTGGAAACCCCTTAAGGATATTTTGCAGAAAAAGGATAAAAATTAATTTGTGATTTATGGGTTTGAAGATTAAAAAGGGGTAGCTTATGGAATGAAGGAAATTATGATGTAATCTTTGAGAGGGGGTAAAATATAAATGCATTTATAACTGCTTTCCTTTCAAATTAGAAGCTTGTCAGAACCACCACTTAATTTATCCTTAGCTCAGTGTTACATCAAAGAAGGCAAACAAGAAAATACTTTGCATTAAAAAAAAAAACTTAAACCCCAATCTTTGAGAAAATGCCTAATGCATTAAAATACTCCAAACAATCAAACCAAAACCTTATTGATGTTTGGCCAAGTCAGTGAAATCCTAGAACAGGATTTAGTAACATCAATATCAATAGCACTTAAAAGTCTGTGGAGATTCTCAGTCATCCAGGTCATGGTTGTCCCAAAGGTGCTTTTTCAAGAGGCAACTGGACTTTGTTTTTTCTTTGAAAAAGCAGCTTTGAGACAACCATGACTTGGATGACTGAGAATCTCCATAGACTTTTAGCCATGCACTTTGGGATGAACACCCTTCGAATGGTGTGGGGGTATGAATGGATTTCCAAAAAATTAAAGACTACTGGAACCATTTGCACCACTCAGGTGACCCTGAGGACACAGATAAACCTCCAAGTGCTTCAACTACCCTCTAAAAGGATGCAGATGACCAGCTGTCTGCAAGGAATATAAGTCCTTCCATTCCCCACCATCCAGTCAGAGCTGAAGAAGCTTCTTGGATGAGAAGCGAAACGTCTTCAAAAGAAAAAACAAGAAAGTCCAGTGGCCCCTTGAAAAAGTACCTTTGGGACAATAGCACTTAAAACTTATATACCACTTCATAGTGCTTTACAGCCCTCTCTAAGCGGTTTACAGAGTCCGCATATTGCCCCCAACAATCTGGGTCCTCATTTTACAGACCTCGGAAGGATGGAAGGCTGAGTCAACCTTGAACCTGGTGAGACTCGAATTGCCAAACTGCAGTCAGCTGGCAGTCAGCAAGTAGCCTGCAGTACTGCATTCTAACCACTGCGCCACCACAGAAAATAAAGATTTCTGTTTATTTTCTCTTCATTTCAATTTTTTTAAGATTAAAATAACATGTTACATATAGCTTTACCTGGTGCAGAGCTCCTGCTGGTAAAACCACAGCATCACCAAGAAACTGGATGAGCGTACAGGTTTTTACTCCATATTCTTCAAAGAGTCTTTGGCGGAGCTTTTTGTTTACATACCAACTCTGATCACGTATTGGATCATGCTCTGGTAATACATCTAAACCTTCTTCCTTTGCGACCTGAAATACATTTGGAAAAAAAAAAAGAATGACCTGTGATGATTAAGGAAGGAGTATAAATAAATACACATCAGTGGCAATTCTGATTTCAAGATAAATTTACCTTCTTTTCTGCTGCTGCATTCATGTTTGTGCTATCAATTTGAAAGGGTTATTCTTTCTTTCTGTATATGCATGCTGTTGCACAAAAGACACGTGAAGGCGTGTTTGTCTTCTGGCTCTACTTCTCCTCACACCCCATCTCTAGTGCTTCTTTTCATAGTGTATGTGTAAATTAGTTAATGGAGAGAAGAATTAATGTGCTAGTACACTGAGTCAAGCACCGAGTCAGATGGCACTCCTGAACATACAGGCAGCCACACATCAATTTCAGAACTCATAAAAGTACTTCTGTGTTGCATCTTCTTCCCCCCTGTAAAAAATGGGATTGGATTGCACAGGAAAAAGCCAGCTTCCCTACGTTGTGTGTGGTAAACGTCACTATCAATTAAATCAGTGGCCCCCAACCTTTTGGGCACTAGGGACCAGTTCCATGCAGAAAGATCAGGGACCAGTTCCATGGAAAAAGGGGGGGGGGGGGCGGGGGTGGGGCATGGTTTTGCATGCTGCCTGCATCCCGCTGATGGCGCTTTGCTTGTTTGCGCGGGCTGGTTGCTGGCATGCTGCGGACCAGTGCCAGTCCACATACCGGGGGTTGGGGACCCCTGAATTAAGTAACATATAATAACAAATAACATAAAATAATAATAAAAAACAAATGGTTGTAAGTTGAGGACTACCTATACATGTGCAATAATCATATTTGTAGGATGTATTTCACATTACCGGAACCAATAATACTGTTTCATCTACTACTGTGTAGAAATTGGGCACACACATTGTAATTAGTTCTGAAACAAAGACTATTTAGTTCTAATATAAAGTATAAATGAATCAAACTAACCTTTTGTAGAAACTCCTTTATTTTGTCGGCATCCTTGTTGGCATAAATATGCCACAAGGCACCTGGCAATTCACTTGAATCCTTCAGTCTTTTTCTTAGCAGATCATCCAAATCTTCTTCTTCAAACTTTTTTAATACCCCTGTGAATTGACAAATGGAGTCACTTTCTAGAGCTGGAAAAGTTTTGATATATGGCTAACACTGCATTACAAACTTCATTCTGTTGAATTTAACTAAAAGATGTTGGAGGGCATCAAAATCTTGTCTGATTAAAAATTATAAAGCAACATTTAAAGCATAGATTGAAGTATTTCAAGAAGGGAAAATGTATATAAATTATTTTTCAGTGACTTTTAACTTCAGATTTTGCTAACTTTTCCATATGAGCCTTTCTTAGGATTCAAACTATTATTATAAAAACATATTTAAAATGGAATAATCTCATGACAACTAGAATTTTTAAAATACTATGCTGGGCTGATTTATGCTAAATTTACAGATTCTACTGCACACATTAATATGGTAACATGTACACATTCAGATGTTATTTTTACCTGATTTTGAAGGGACTCCATTCCCCTTTGCTATACCAACACTGACAAGGATGTTCACAATGTCAGATACTTCAATATGAAGATTTGTAGTCCCTACATCATGGTCTTTTGCAGCAGCTACACCTTTTGCAAAAATAAAGTATAAATGTAGCAAATCACATTCTTAACCTGATCTTTATTTTTCATCTACAATAAGCTTAAAGCCAAAAAAATTGCAACACACTGTATGTCAAATACATCTATCATGTAAAATATAGATATAAATAAAAAGCTTAAAATAATTTTATAAATAATAGATATAATAGTGGCGATCATCAAGATCAGTACAATAATTCAGTCATAAGTTTGATGAAAGTACCTTTAAGGTCTTCATATTTTCACAGACAGATAAGTCAAATATATTCATTATGAAAACCTCAATACATCAAAATGAAGGCTACTTACCATATGCACTGCATAATCTAGGTCCCAAATCTGGGCGCACAAAAAATCCTGGCAAGTACGAAGCCAAATTAAGTTTTCCCTCCGGGTTACAATATTCTGGCAGCGGTAAACTTTTTAATAAATCTTCATACCTGAAAAAAATAAAGATGGAAGCGAGAAAAATATTTAAGAGGAGTACTTCAGAGAAAGACAATTGCTGTGAGCTGCCCAGAGTTGTTGGATACGAGGCAGGCAGCAAATCAATTTCATAAATAAATAAAGTAAATAAATAAATAAATTTAAATAAATAAATACCTTGCAGGCATCATGGTCTTGAAATCGTCCCCTGAAGGCAAGTCTTTCAGCTTCAGTACAATGGTTTCTCCATTTTTACTTTTTTGCCGCTCTGAAAATACACAGGTAAGTGGATGCGGTGAGCTATGAAAATGCTTGCAGTATTGGATGGTATTTAACTGTATTGTGTTCTGGAATTTCTCAAACTCCTCCTGACTCTCACACTTCCCTCTTTTCTTACCCTCTTTCAAAGGGTTCTGCTCTACCCTCTGAAATCAACTGAGAGCTACAAGTGAAAAAATAAAATGGCCACTCCTGAGACTCCCGAGTGGGGGGAGCAAGCTGACTCATAGGCTAGTGGTCCCAAACCTTTGCGGCTTGGAGGCCCAGCGGGGGGAGGGGAGGGAGAGGGGAACCGGGTCACATGAGTGGTGGACTGGCGCACAAACGCATGTGCACACCAGCCCGCCTCTCGCACGGCCCAGTTCCGAATAGGCTATGGCCTGGTAGTAGGCCACGGCCCGGATATTGGGGACCCCTGCCTATAGACCTTAATTACATACACAAAATGAAACACTTAATTCTTCTAAAACAAAATGCAGCTAATATTAATAAGAGTCCAAAATTTTATTTATAACTAGTATTTTATAACTGTGGAAATGCCCATGTTGTTTTCTTTCATATGTAAATTATGATGCGTCATAATTTGTGCGAATATTTCCAGAAATTTCCATATATTATCATTACTAAAATTTGTATATTAGTTTATATTAAGCTCCTGCAACAGGAATCTCAATTTCTTTCCTGGCAGCTCTTGTATTTTTGAAGACTCAGAGGACTGCAGCCTACAAATGTACAAGTAACTTTAAAAAAAATGTATATTGAAAAGGATAACATTTCAAAACTATTCATAAGGCAATTTCTGTATTTGCATTATTAATGAATCCAACATGATATTATTTACATAACCTTGTGTCTAAAATTTAATTAATTTAAAGGATGAATTGTTATGTTTTCATATCATATTTATATCCTCTATTTTAAATTATATTACATATGCACACAAACATATTTGCATACAATTATTTGAAGGTATGAACAAAACAAAACATACTTGAAATTTCTTCAAAACCATCCCAGAATTCCTTGACATTGCCACTTGCAGTAATGCTATCTTTGCAATTCAGAAGATCAGCTTTCAGATCACCAAAATCTGAACTAATAAAATCTGCCTTCCACAAGCTGGCATTCATTTTTTTGTGGATTCCGGAGACTAATACAAACTGCAAAGCATAATATAAAAACATCAATAAGCGGTAGTATTTGTTTAAAAATTGTGGCATATACACAGGTATTCCTTGACTTACAACCATTCAAAGTTACAACTGCTGCACTCCCCCAGTGATCATGGGGGTCACATTTAACTTTAACTTTATTCGTATTTCTATGCCGCCCAACTCCCAAGGCACTTGGAGAGTAGCTTGCAGGTGTGACTGGTTGCAGCATCCTATGGTCCATAACTGCAACTTGTGACCTTTTTTTGCCCATTGGATATGCTGGATTCACTTAACGACCACATGGTTCACTTAATTAAACAACTATAGTGACTTGCTTTATGATCATTTTAAAAATGGCTGTGAAATCTATTCCAGTCGTAAGTTGAGAACTACCTGAAAAATTAGTTTTGAAAAAAAAAATCATCAAGTGAAAGAACAATAATATAGCTACATCGGCTGAGGCAGGGTACAAATAAGTGGTAAGTAAGTAAGAAGTGCCTTTTTGGACTGAAGCCACAGCCCATCAAGTCCAGAAGTCTCTTCTCACAGGGGCCAGCCAGCTACACAAGGAAACCCACTAGTTTCCCAGCTGATGGCCTTCAGGAGTAGCCACATCAAGGCTAACAGGTATTGTCCCACAAGTTCCTCAAAATGGTGCAATCTTTTGAAGCCAAGCTGGTAACCAGCACCACATCTTGTGATAGTGAATTCCAAAATTTAATAACATGTTGTGTAAAAAAAAAAAAATCCTTTTGTCAGGTCCGATTCTTTCAGGATTCAGTTTCATTGGGTAAATTCTAGTTTTTGGGGAAGGACAAAATCACTCCTTGTCCACTTTATCTACACGTGTCATACTTTTGCACACCTCAACCTTGTCCCCTGACATTCACCTCCTTTCTAGACTAAAAAGCCCCAAATCAGCCTCCGGACCTGAGAGGCTGCTAGGGAGTCGGCCTGATGGTGCCCACGAGAAGGGGAGCGCTGATCACGTGCAGCTCTATCACAGAGCTTGTCCAGCTTCCTCGCCCTGTGGCTTTCATCCCTCTGTGAGGCCCTGGAAGTCTTATCTTGATGCGACTTCTTCTCTAGCTCCACTATATTCTTTTTGAAATACGGCAACCGGAACTGCCCACAATATTCTACACCAGCGTTTTCCTGATGGGGAACGCTGGCTGGGGAATTCTGGGAGTTGAAGTCCGCACATCTTAAGTTTACTAAATTTGCAAAACACTGTTTTAGATGTAGTTTCCATTACTGATTTATACAAGGGCATAATAATATCGGCACCTCTATTTTTAATACTGTTTCTTATTATCCCTAATATGCTGTTTGCTTTTTTTCCCCCAACTGATGCATATTGACATTGAGCTGTTTACCTTTATTCCAAGATATTTTTCCTCTTTAATGACTGCTAGCTGTGATCCCACTAGTTTGTATGAGTAACTAATAAATGTAATTATTAGTAACATTAAATTTAACAAGTAAATACATTTCATTAATTTTGTGTGGTATGAACCTATTTACTAAAAAAAAAACCCATATGGAGCCAAAATACTAACAGAATCTATTATTAGGGGCATATACGTTTATCCTAACGGTGGATGCAAAAGATTATTGTATATATTTTTTGTTATAGAGGTAAATCTGCATAATAAATTAACTGAAGTCATTTAAAGTAATTATCCATGTTTGGCAGGACTATTAAGATCTGAATTTAAGTTCAAGATTTGAATTATTTTTGTACTGAATGCTATCTTTGGTGATATTAGAATGTTGTTACCTATACAGCTGGTAACTATTTTCAACCAGCCTCTTTCTTTACTACCTACTGAGTTATTCTACTCGTTAAATTAGAGCTGAAGCATTGATCTGGAAGCTACTGTACATCTTGATCAGAAAATAATAGATTGACATATTTAGAACAACAATTGCTTTCTCCATTCGGTCTAGCATGTTTTCAGGGATTGGGGACTAACATCAGGTAATGGAATTTTTGGCTAAATTTGGCTGTAGGATTGCTCCCACTGAACAAATTTATTAATAGCCTTTTAAAGTATTAAAAACCCTCAATAAATGTTATTTAAAAGAAAAAAAATTGATGCCTTGTCAGCTGCTTTTTAAAAAGAACACTTTAATATATACCTTTCCTTGTTTCCAACACTCTTTGAAGAGTTTCCAGTTGTTGCTGTTTTCATGATCGCTGAGCCACAAAACATGCTTATTACAAATCAATGAATGTGGAATATGATTGAATAATCTGTTGTTATCATCTGAAATGCTTTTTCTGTTGTTCTTTGGCTCTTCCTTCATTTCAGATTTTACATTTATCTTTGATGTTCTATTTGGTGGTATCTTGTTTTCTACAACTGAAGCAATTATGTCATCAAGAATGTTTGGCATAGTCCTTCCACTTTTGCTACTCTATTGGAAAAATAAAATGAGGACTTAAGCAGTCTTTAGTTTTTTCTTTACAGAGCTAAAAAAATTATTATGGTAATCAAACTGAATGTTTAACTGTAATATAGTATTATTTTTTATTAAATTGTACATCACTTAATGTGCCCAAATCCTTCTGATCGTTATATAACTACTGAACCATTTCAGTAGTAAATTAACCACATATTCATAATGCAAGCGTAAAATTCTGTTTTACGTCTGAATACTAACTAAATTAGTACATTCAAGCTGCTTTCCCAGGGAAATCTGGGATGAGAAAATAACACAGCTCAATAAATTTAAATAATCTCTTGGATGTGCTATTTTTTTAATTGTATACCTCTGTTGCTGTTTGACCAAATGTTTTAATTTAGATAAGTATTTCAAGAATAGGTTACAATAAATACCAAAAGTGTTTCTCTAGTACTCACATTAATCTACTGACATCTAAGCTATGAAATAGGTCCTCTCTATCCTAATACATCTAGAACACAGCATTTTGACAACACACTCACTGCTGTTCCTGTTGAATAAACCGGAGCAAAAGCAATGCCAGCATCTGTGGAGCCTAGGCGCAATTTGCCAGCTGTAGTAGTCAGCAGGTCTCGTAATGTTGAGCCCTGCTCATTATTTTGAGACAAAGGAGTTGACACCTTGAAATTAAGAGATTCTGAGTTGTCTTGCTCTTTTTCCTCCATTGTATGCTTTCCAGGGGGATAATCTTTGTTTTCTAAAATTAATATATATATAGACATGTTACACAACTATGCAATGGTAAGGAGCAGGTATACTAGCAGATTGTATTTTATAATGAAGTGCATGACACAATTCTACTGCTTTAGTCACGTAACATCAGAGATTGAATTAAAAGCTTCAAAATGCAATCAATACTATTTAACTTGCATCATAAAAAAGAGCAGAAATACTAAAACTTCTTTTACGTAAGACATCAATACAAAATACTAAAAAAAGCCCACAATTTTACATGTTATGGCAGAATGGAAGCCATTACCAATGAGCCACATATCTTATTCAAACTTAAAAGACAATAGCTATCTCCTATATAGGGGGGAAAAAAAACCCCCAACACCCCAGTACCAGGTGTGTCTCCCGGATTTTTCAACAGATATTATCACTGGCCCTAATATCCTTCTGGAGCATCTGGAAGGATTGTTTTGTTTTTTTAAAAAAATAGTGGTTCTGTTTCTTTACATTGGGTCATATGCAGAAGTGTTGGTGGATTACAGTTGCTGCATTGATTCCAACTTGTCCAGAGGTGGGCGTCACATACTGTAACAACCGGTTCGCCCAGAACCGAAAATGTGAGTGCGGGCGGCATCGAAAAACCAGCGATTATATAGGACGTGATAGTGCCAGGGCGGGCCCAGCCGCTGGTTGGAACTACAGGTTCGCCTGAACCAGTCCGAACCGGCAGCAGTCCACCACTGAACCTGTCCCTCATGCTGTTTCACAATATACATGAAACTACTTGGAAGACTGCAAATTGCAATCCCGTGACCATGGGATCTGTTATAAGGGCAAGCTGGTTACCAAAAGTGCCTGAAGCGTAATCATGTGACCATGGACACATTGTGATGGCTGGAATTTCGAGAACTGCTAATTTGTCCAGCACATCGCATCTTCAAATGATTGCTGAACAAAGGGGCCGTAAGTGAAGACTACCTGTATACCATTTATACTGGATGGTATACCATAAACTATATTACATTGTATGTTATACTATACTACATACACTACATACTATACTTAAGTCTTTAATAAATCTGTAAAAATATATCCTTTTGCCAAGGTTTAATTAGCTTTAGTGTTAATTGTTCATTCATATATATTTTAACTATTACAGTCTGCTTTTCTTTCATAAATTTTGTTAGTAATTTTGAACATTCGACACAATAGAAAGTTTGGGGCATCTATCAATTGGCTGAATTCCAGCGTGTCAAATAAAGATATGTTGCTTTCTAATTAACTTATGTTATTATTTACCTTTTTTTTCTTCTCTAGCCTTTTGCTCTGCTAGATCTGCCAACCAATGCAGTGGGGATTGTGACTCGGGAGGATTTAACTTGCTCTCCGAACTTATGTCACTTCCTGGGCTTGCGTTGCCATTTGCTTCAGATTTTTGAGATGGCTTTTGCTGTTGTAACTCAGGTATGCACAGAGAAATTTTATTACTGTGATTAAGGACATTCTGTAAAATCTGTAGAGCATAATAATTTCATCAAATTGTTTGCACTTCTTAAAAAGGTGATTATTTTATGATGTTAATACAGCTGAAGAGGTGATAAACAAAACATGTCTAAAATGTATTATACTGTAGTATTTAACAACAATGTATATGTAATTATGCCACATAATATGAAAATATTAGTATTTCACTTGACCACTATATTATGGCTTTACCTGAGAGACTCCATTCACTGGGGGGAACCTGCCAATTTGTACATTCTGTTTGCTGCCACACTGGCAATGGGGTTTAATTTCATGTTTCTCTCTAAGAGTATGTAATGCTTCAACAAGTTCCGTTAAAACTATAAGATATGGAAAAAATAATTGTTAGATACAATAGTCTCAATCTTTATGTACATATGTGTGTAAATTTATACATGTATATGTACTGTATGTGTCCATATCAGAGGTGGGTTCCTACTGGTTCTATAGAACCGTTAGTAACTCGGCGATGACGTCACAGAGCTGGTTCTGTCGGTGTCTCCGTGGGCGCCATCTTGGATTTTGCTTCTGCGCATAAGCTAATTTTTTATTGCTGCGCGCATAGCGCGACCTTGAGCAAACCGGCAGCAAAAGGATCCAGAACCCACCCCTGGTCCATATGTATGTATACATAGTCTTGAGCTAATAATCTGATGTTATATGTACCTTTATACAATAAAGAAAATAAAGTTGAAAGTTTCCAAAACAGTTTTACCTTTAGCCATATTTGTTTAAAGAGTTATTTTCAACATAACCATGTCACAGATTAACAGGATATGAACCTCAATGGTTTCTATAGTATGTAATCAGATATCACATTTGAATAACCTGAACAATAGGTCATGTGCAGGTGCCTTCAGGGAGAAGGATATAAAAGGGCAGAGTATATGAGTATATGACCAAAAACAATTGCACTGCTATTCCATGCTTTTGTTGTATTTATTTTCCTAGATCTAGTTTTTGGCAACGAAGAAAGTAGCTGTCTATTTTACATAGCAAAAGCAATTGCTATTAGTATCAAATGTTTATGTAAATAAATAAGCCGTTAAAATATAATAAATGACGTTAAATGCATTAAAATGGCATTAAACTAACCACCAGAAAATCAAAGCCAGGCAGCATTATAACGAAAAATAGTTAAAGTAAGATTACCTTAAATATTTGATTTACATCCCAGAAGATCAGAATTATAAAATAATTACCTCTACATAGCCAAGAATGTTGGCTATTTGTGGCTCTCTGAATTTGGTTGTTTTCTTGCATCCTCAGTTGGAAGGAGAGCAGGTTGGCTGGCATGGGAAGCTTATTATATATAGTCAGAGAGAAAATACCATTTTCTATTTTGCTAATTGGTTGTGGAATCTTCCAATAGGATTCCACAACCAATTGCACCCTGATTCAGGTGATCTGAGGGGACAGATGAACCCCCAAGTGACCTCAACAGCTTTCAGAGAGAGCGCTAAGGACCAGATGACGGCAAAGAAATACAATCCTTCCATCCCCCTCCCACCATCCTAGCAGAACCTATCTTTCCATCCCCCCTCACCACCCAGTCTCAACTGTCAGTACCCATCCTTCCATCTCCCCATCATCAGAATTGTTGAAGCTTCTTGGATGAGAAGTGAAATGTTTTCTTTTTCTTCTTCCTCAAGGAAAAAACAGTCCAGTGGCCTTTTAAAAAAGCACCTTTCAGACAACTATGATCTTGATGAGAATCTCCACAGAGATCAAGAGGGAAAAGATCTAGCCCACAGGTTTTGCTTTGTGGTGTCCCTCAGGTCTTGGTGCTGTCCCTGTTCTTATTTAACATCTGCATGAAACCGTTGGGTAAGGCACCAATATTACAACTGTATTCCTGCAGTGGAGGTTTTGTCTTGGTGTTTGAAAGCTGTGGGAATCTATGTAAGTTAGAGTAGGGTTTGACTTAACCCCAAAGAACACCTGGTTCCAAGACCCCCTGCATCCTGGGATTTGCTTTCTCTTGTTCTGGATGGGGTTGCACTGTCCCAACAGAATAGATGCACAACCTATGGAATGACAATGTTGCTAGGTTTGTTGTTCTCTTCTTTGTCTGTAGTAGAGGAGCTCATATTGGGTCTTTTTTTGGATTTGATGAAGGCCCAAGTTAGGATAATCACAAGTTCTGAGGGATTCCTTGGCATGTTTTAGTTCTTTTTCTTTTCCCTCTTTACTGGTGGGCAAACTTTCAGCCCAATGGTGTAGGGTTCCGATCTCTCCTATTTTATGCTCTATCAACGCAACGTACATGTACACTTTAAACCCAAGAATACACTAAGGCAGAAGCTTGTCCACCCCAAGGATAAAACACTCAGATACAAAATGAGCAATGTGATACATGCAATACAATGCAGTGAGACATGGGCAAATCCATACAGTGGTGAAACAAAACTATCAATTCATAAATGCATGGCACAACATAGGAGATCAAACCCATCTGGACAAGATTCAATGGTCCATTTGCATTTGAAAAACAAAGGTCCCTCTTTTGAAGACAGCAAAGTCCACATTTTGAATAGAGAGGACCGCTGGTTTGAAAGAGGGGCAAAATAATCCACCTATGTTAGAATTGAACACCCCTCCCTCAACAGAGGGGGGAGGAATAAGACATCACCTATCTCCAGTGTACAATGCAGCCCTTTCAGTGATTCCAAGAAGATTCCACAATTAAAAAAAAAAAACCTCTTCAAATCTTACTGCTATTTAAATGAATGACAATATACTCAATAATGAAAGCCATTCAATGCTCTTCAGAAACTATGCGGCATGAACACAACATCTCTTCCAGGCTGCCTATGGTGCATATGGGCATGAATAGTCATTTTGATCTGCTAATCTTTCTAGGTTCTATCGTATCTCAAGACTTAAAATGGACACCTAACATCAAAAACGTCATCAAAAAAGCACAACAAAGAATGTTCTTTCTGCGCCAACTCATAAAGCTCAAACTGCCCAAAGAGCTGCTGATTCAGTTCTACAGAGGAATTATTGAGTCTGTCATCTGCACCTCTATAACTGTCTGGCTTGGCTCTGCAACCAAACAAGACAGACACAGACTTCAATGGATAATTAGAACTGCAGAAAAAACAATTGCTACCAACCTGCCTTCTATTGAGGACCTATATACTACACGAGTCAAAAAGAGGGCTGTGAAAATATCTACAGACCCCTCACATCTTCCACATAAATTGTTTCAACTTCTACCCTCAAAACAACGCTAGAGGGCACTGCACACCAGAACAACTAGACACAATAACAGTTTTCCCCCCCGAATGCCATCACTCTGCTAAACAACTAATTCCCACAACACTGTCAAATTACCATATTTTTCGGACTATAAGACGCACTGGAGTATAAGACCCATCTAGATTTCGAAGAGGAAAACAAGAAAAAAAAAAAAGTTTTTTGCCTCTGCGTGTCCCGTTTTTGCCCTCCCCAGCCCCCAGGAGCACTCTGCAGGCCTCTCAAACCCTCTGCGTGTCCCGTTTTTGCCGAAAACGGCCGTATTCGGTCTATAAGACACAAAGACATTTCCCCCCACTTTTTTGGGGGGGGGGGAAGTGCGTCTTATAGTCCGAAAAATACGGTATTTACTAAGACTGTATTACTATTATTCTTCTCATCCTTCCTAGTACCTATCTCTTCCCACTTATGACTATAACCATGTTGCTTGTATCTTTACAATTTATATTGTTTTATTTGTTTCCTAGTATGATTTGATTGCTTATTAGTAACCTATGAATATCACTAAGGTATCTTAAGATTCTTGATGAATGTATTTTATTTTTCTTTATGTACACTGAGAGGATATGCACCAAAGACAAATTCCTTGTGTGTCCAATCACTTGGCTAATAAAGAATTCAATTCAATTCAATTCAATTCAATGAAGATGTGGCTGCTTTAATACTTTTAGGATGAATGCTTCTAATTCAGTTTTATAGTAATAGTCTCCATTAGATTTGATTTACAGAAGAACAATTCCTCTAGTTCCTCTAATAGAATAGTTCCTCTGGCTGGAGACCCTACACCAGTGGTTCTCAACCTTTCTAATGGCACGACCCCCCCCGCAACCCCCCCGCCGCTGCCGCGACCCCCCCGCCGCCACCGGGAGACTTTGCCCGGATGCCACCATTTGGGTTCTTTTACCTTCTGCGCATGCGCAAAGCATTCTGCGCATGCGCAGAGGGGAGAAGAACCCAAATGGCGGCATCCGGTCTACCGGCTGTCCGGCGACCCGCAGGCACGGCCGAACTGGGACCTTTTCACTCCTGCAGTGACGGTGGAACCAAAATGGCGGGCTAACGTGTGCGGCGACCCCTGTGAAATGGTCGTTCGACCCCCAAAGGGGTCGCGACCCACAGGTTGAGAACCGCTGCCCTACACCATTTCTGACAAATGGCAGTCCAGTCTCTTCTTCCAGTGATGAAGCTCCCACAACTTCCGAAGGCAAACTGTTCCATTGTTTGATTGTTCTCACTGTCAGAAAATTTCTCCTTATTTCTAGATTGAATCTCTCCTTGATCAGTTTCCATCCATTATTCCTTGTCTGGAGAGCTTACTAGAGTTAAGAATTCTCCTGTTATTTATGAATTTGCTATATAAATTCTGAGCGATACATAAACTAAAAAAACAATACAGTAACTCTCTATATTGAGTTTTACCAACATAAGGAAACAAAGCGCATTCCCTTGTGATCTTACCTGATCCAGGAATAATTTGAGTTGGCATTAAATGTTTATGATCATGAGGTTGTCCTTTCACACATTTCATCCATGCATATAGTTCTTTATCTGTGAAAATTTTAAAAGAAATATCCTGAAGTAAATGAAATTTGCTTACCAGGAGAAAAGTGGAATCACACAAATGGGAATTCTAGTATGCATGTGAATAGAGGTGAATGAAAAGGTGAAACAAGCAATTCTGAAATGTTTAAATATATATTTACGAAAGTGCACTGACCTCTAGAACTCTTCCTTTCCTTAGCCTTATAGCAATCTAGACAGACCACAAATCCACATTTTTGGCAGACCCAGTGGATATTAAACAGGGTGGCCTCACAGGCATCACACATTTCGCGGACTCCTCTGACTGCTCTCTTCCAAGCAATTTTGGCTGAAATACAGAGAAAACACCGTACCAAGTACTGAAGTTTCAAGACAAACAACTGTAAACTAAAACAAGAAATGAAAATGCAGCCAAGAAAACCAATCATTATTTCCTTTTAAGCAATTTTTAAAAAGCCTCTGGCAACTGTAATCAGTTTTTGAATTGTCATAGCATATAATTGTTATCTAAGACATTCTTATTTGAAACTCTGTACAACATTGCTATGTATCAAAGATTATTTCTAGATTTTACAATATCTTTTTTTTTCCAGAATAAAATGAAAAATTTACGAAAACAAAATAAAGTATTATTTAAAAAAATGGGGAAGTAGACCCTGTTAGGAGAAATTGTGGGTTTTTGGTCATTTGTTTTCACAATAGCAAAAATATGATTATTCCTTCTTACAGGTGGGTTTTAAATGAAACCAGATATTAAGCTGTTTTTATTTTAGGGGAAACCTTTTTCACCCACGTAAACTCAGTAGGTGAGGCAGATCAGTTCACACAAAAGATTTTCTACATAGTTTATGGTAATTGCTATGATAATTATTCGGAACAAAATAAAACTATTCTCTTGCAAAACAGGTTTTAATCAAAAGGTGAATATTTAAATGAAGACTTTGGCTCACTAACTCATAGTTTATATGCTAAAAAATGTAAGGAAGGTGTTAAAATGTTATGTTTTATTACATTCTTGATCACGTTATTTTTTTTATTTTAAAAACATAAGATTACCACAAACACAGGATTGCTACCTTATTGCCCTTCCTGTAGTATCAGGTAATATTGATTTTGTCTTCTTGCTCTAGGTTTTTAGGCTTCTATGACTTATGACTTAAATTATACATATAATTTAAGAGAGCTGTGGTGGCGCAGTGGTTAGAATGCAGTATTGCAGGTTAATTCTGCTGACTGCTAGCAGTTCGATTCTCACCGGCTCAGGGTTGCCTCAGCCTTCCATCCTTCTGAGGTTGGTAAAATGAGGACCCAGATTGTTGTGGGCAATATGCTGACTTTGTAAACCACTTAGAGAGGACTGGAAGGCCAGACAAGATGGCGACCAAGGCAGACGCCTAGCCACTTCGCTGGAGAATAGTAATAGGGAAAATACCAAAAATCTTTGGGATAGAGACAAAACTAGAAACAACCAAACTAAGAAATCAGAATTAGATTAAGTCCTAAGTACAAATATTACAATAATTAGGTTCTAGGACCAGCTGAACCATAATTAACAAACAGAAAACGATAAACCACGTGGAAGTTGAAGCCATCTGAGGAAAAGACCGGTGGAAAACTTTACCTTGCCGCCACCCTCCAAGCGCCAGAGGCCGAATACTCCGACACGACGGAGAGAGACCAGAGCGCTAGATTCCTCAGCGATTATCGTAAGTAAGATCCCTGTGAGCGACTCCCGCGAGCAATCCCCTGAAAGAGATCCCACGGCAGAATCCTACGGTGCCCGGTGAGCGATCCCCCAGCGGAGCGACTAGTTCTGCCCCAGCGAGAGAATCTCCCCTGGCGCCCAACGTGTTAATTCCCGACACCCAGCTGAACCCAGCATGCAGATCCCAGACACCCAGCTGAGCCAGCGTTCAGATCCCCGACACACAACCGAGCTTCCCAACTGAGAGAATCTCCCCCGGAGCCCAGCGAGTGCCAACAGCCCTGAGGAGCACAGCTGAGATCTGCCCCCAGCGTGGACATCTCCCCCGGAGCTCTGAGGAACCAGAGAGCAACCCCCGAATGATTAACTGGGAGGAGGAGGGTCACCACGTGAAGGATCAGCAGGAGCAAAGCTGCATTGTTCTAGCCAGCGTGATCCCCTTAGGAACACAGCTGAGATCTGCCCCCAGCGTGGACATCTCCCCCGGCGCTCCGAGGAACCGGAGAGCGACTCCCTGAAAGATTAACCAGGAGGAGGAGAGTCACCATGTGGAAGGACCGGCAGGAGCTAAGGAAAGCTACATTGTTGAAAAGCTACATTATTGAAAAGTGTCAAGAAATTCCCCTTAAACCTTGCTGAACTAACTTTTCCCAGCCTTGTGAGAGAGAAGCTCTTTGTCCTAAGAACCAAATAATTAGTTAAGCATTGAATGATTATCAATTGAACATTTAATAAATCAGGCATTAATTAACTGTAAATTGATTATATTATTATATTATTTTTTACTGATTTGATATTTTTCTATTGGTTAGACTGATCACTTGATTGGTTAGGTAATATTAATTAACTAAGCATTGATTAATCAACTTAATTAACTATTAATTATGATTGGTTATTTGATTGGTTAGGTACTATAAACTAATCACACATTGATTAACTAATTTGTTAAACTGATTGATTATAGATATTAATTAATTAATTTGTCAGACACTTTTTGATTATTGACCATGCCAAGCAAAAACTCAAAAAACTCCACAACCAAACACCCAGAAAATGAAGAAACCTCTACAAACGACGACAAATGCTATAAATGCAACAAAACCATCAGAGGATGAGGAATTCAAAAAATGTCGCATATGCACAAAGTATGCCCACCACACCTGCCTGGAAATAAACAAACATGTAGCCAATTTCCTACAAGCATCTTCCACATTTCCTTATTTCTGTCCACCATGTTTACCAATACTGGATAACCTAATTACCATGTCTGATAGATTCCAATCCTTAGAAACAACCATAAAAGCGCAACAATCATATATTGACTCCATGGAAGCAAGTTTAGAAGCACGCTTCACATCTTTGGA
>QLTV01014916.1:4565911-4604411 GCA_003457575.1 Thermophis baileyi | reverse complement strand
GTTTGTGTGCTGGCATGCGCGTGCACGCGCACTCCCATTTTTGGCACGCAAGAAGAAAAAGGTTCGCCATCACTGAGCTAAGTTCATCACGAGAAGAATCCTCCACTCCTCTGTTCGCAACAGAATACCTTATTCAACAAGCCTTGAAATTTTGGGCTTAGACAACTTAGAACTACGTCGCCTTAGAACCGATCTAAATGTAGTTCATAAAATTATCTGCCACAATGTCCTACCTGTCAATGACTACTTCAGCTTCAACCACAACAATACACGAGCACACAATAGATACAAACTTAATGTAAACCGCTCCAAACTCGACTGCAGAAAATACGACTTCAGCAACAGAGTGATCAATNTTTTAAAGGTATTGTATGTAATGTGTATATGTAGTGTATGTAATGTAAACCGCTCCAAACTCGACTGCAGAAAATACTACTTCAGCAACAGAGTGATCAATGCCTGGAATTCACTACCTGACTCTGTGGTTTCTTCCCCAAACCCAAAAAACTTTAACCTTAGACTGTCTCCTGTCGACCTCACCCCATTGCTAAGAGGTCTGTAAGGGGCGTGCATAAGCGCACCAGCGTGCCTACCGTCCCTGTCCTACTGTCCTCATCTATCTGTATTCACCTTGATTATGTTTATGTTTATACCTATACCTGCTATCTTGTACATGTTTGACAAACAAATAAATAAATAAAATAAAATATAAGTCTAAGTGCTACTGCTATTTCTATAAACCAATCTTTTTTTAAATGCATCCATCCCTCCATCTACTCATCCATTATATTTGCGAGTATTCCAATGTACTTTGTTTTGTAATTCAACTCCCTTCAGATATATATGCTTAAGAGGAAAACTCAACTCTCCATAACAGATTTTTGTGACAATTAGGAGGAAGAGAGAGAAGCTGTTCTATCAGTGTGAAATAAAACCGTACATCTCCACAAATTCATCACATAATGTTGATAACATTTTTTGTAAAAGACCAATAAAACTTTTTAATATGAGAATGTGGATTAATTAAATTGCACAAACCTGTATTGCAAGATTTGACTCAGTATTTACTTACATCTAAACATTACACTCACCAGTACAGTAAAGAGGAAGACATAAAATCTGGGATATCTGAAACCAAGCATATTAAGATATGAAAACTGCTATCCCATCGCATAATAAAAACTGAATAACCTTACCATCCTTTTTGACCCAGGACATAGCTGTTTTCTCAGATGTCACTAACTGACAAAATTTGTCACCTATATGTTCTAAGATGTATTTGCAAGTTTCTAAGTCCATTTCATCATCTTCATAACTTTCATGTGTCCATAAATTCATAGCTTCATCATCATACTGATCGGGAGAAGAAAAGCCATCAATCCGAACCACTCCATTTTTGCTAAAGGAGAGCCTAAGAAACAAAATAAAGTTATTCAGAAACCAGAAAAGCAACAAACACTTTAATTTTACTAAGATACTAGATAAACTGATATCAGATATATTTCCTTACAAGATTCCTCAATGCTTTCAACAATGGCAGTGCTTTAAATTCAGGGAGATATTCAGAGATGGATCTGTCTCGAAATTTTAACTACATAGCACAGTCAAACATCAGGGGTTGTCCAAGAAGAAATGCTTTATGGTGTTTTCTATTACGTCATAAAATGTTTTATGATAATTTTTATGTCATAAAAAGTTTCATAAAATTTTCCTAATTGAAATTCCATGGGAGTCATGGGTCCCAGATTTTGGACACATTCTGCAAGTTAGCTGATTTGAGGTACATCTTGGTTCAAAAATGGTTGCCCAATGATGCACCATTAAGGTTATGGGAATGAGAGTTTTAGTAGTATATAGATTAAGGAGTGTCAGTTATAATCATCCAATATTCTATGTAACGCAAAAGACAATATAAGAATATGAGGTTATATTTATTTATTTATTGAATTTATATTGCCGCCTATTCGCCCATGGCGACTCAAGGCGGCTTACAGAACAAAAGACCACATTTAAAACAATAAAAACTAACAAAAAGAATCAAATAAATTAATATAGTACAATATAACAAAATCACCCCCCACCTCGTCGACAGCAGATCCCACGAGCCATTTAATGGGCTCCATCCCGCTCTGGGTTCCCCACGCCCGCTGGCAGAACCAGGTCTTCAGCGCCTTCCGGAAGAGTGTTAGAGTGGGGGCCATTCTAATCTCTGGAGGAATGATGTTCCAGAGAGAGGGAGACACCACGGAGAAGGCCCTTCCTCTGGGTCTCACCAGGTGTATCTCCCTCGGGGATTGGACCCGCAACATTCCTGCCTCCCCGCTCTGATGGGTTGGGTAGATGTGACTGGTAAGAGACGGTCCCTCAGATAACCTGGTCCCAAGCACTGTTCCCTCTAAGGTGCGCGGCCGCGCACGTGACAGGAAATCCCTTGATTTCCCTTGTTAGAGGGAACGTTGCCGCGCGGCCGCGCACGTCATAGGGAATCGCCGCGCAGCAGTTTCGAACTGCCGCGCGGCGATTTCCCTTGTTAGAGGGAACATTGGTCCCAAGCCATGAAGGGCTTTAAAGATGACAACCAGCACCTTGAATTGCATCTGGAAGCAAATCGGCAACCAATGCAGTTCTCGCAGGAGAGGTGATACATGTGCCCACCGGAGTCTGCCCAAAACCATGCGGGCCGCTGCATTTTGCACCAACCGGAGCTTCCGGATGCTCTTCAAGGGCAGTCCCATGTAGAGCGTGTTGCAATAGTCAACACGGGAAGTGACTAGGGCATGAGTGACTGTGAGTAGGGACTGTTGGTCCAGGAAAGGGCATAACTGGCGCACAACCCGCAGTTGCACAAAGGCCCTCCTGCCCACGACCGCCACCTGCTCTTCGAGCAGAAGTCATGAGTCCAGGAAAACACCTAGATTACGCACAGGGTCTGTTTGGGGTAGTGCCACCCCATCCAAGACCAAAGGTGGCAATTCTCCCTGAACCAAAGAACCCCAAACCCAGAGCCACTCGGTCTTGCAAGGGTTTAATTTCAACCCGTTGCTCTCCATCCAGCCCCTAACAGCCTGCAGGCACTGCGAGAGGGAGGACATGGCATCACTTAACTCACCACGGGCCGAGACATACAACTGAGTATCATCAGCATATTGGTGATATCTCAGTCCATGGTGATGGATGATCTCACCCAGCGGCTTCATATAAATGTTGAACAGGAGCGGAGAGAGTACCGAGCCCTGCAGAACCCCATAAAGCAGTGGGTGAGGGCTGGATCTCTCCCTTCCTATCAACACTGACTGAGTGGCCGCAGAGGAAGGAAGTGAACCAGGATAGCACAAGGCCTCCCACTCCCATCCCCCAAAGCCGCCCCAGGAGAATACCATGGTCGATGGTATTGAAAGCCGCCGAGAGGTCAAGTAGAGCAAGGAATGGATGCATTACCCCCATCCTGCTCCCACCAGAGATCATCCAAAAGTGCGACCAATGCCGTTTCTGTCCCAAATCCAGGCCTGAATCCTGACTGGTAGGGGTCGAGATAATCCGTTTCATCCAGAAACCTCTGGAGCTGCCGCGCGACCACCTTCTCAACAACCTTCCCCCAAAAGGGAAGATTGGAGACAGGTCGGAAATTATCCAACCGGGTGGAGTCCAGCGATGGCTTCTTAAGAAGTGGGTGGACCACAGCCTCCTTAAAGTGCTGGGGCACTGCCCCCTCCTGTAGGGAAGCATTAATCACCACCAGAGTCCACCCGCCTGTCACCTCCTGGGAAGCTTTCACAAGCCAGGAGGGACACGGGTCTAATACACAGGTACTTGCGCGCATACTCCCTAAGATCCTGTTCACTTCCTCGGGAGCAACTGTTCCCAGATAACAGGGTAAGAACCTGCCTCAGGGGCTTCCACCGGACCAGCAACCATGCCGGCATCTAACTGGGAATGAAGTTGAGTGATTTTGTCTTCCAGAAAATATTACATGCTTTATTAAAACAAATAAAGGATTGCTAATAGAAACTTAAGGAGAAGTAGTTTGAATAATCTGCAAATTTTCAGCATTTAAATTTAACAACTTAAATTCTCAAAAAGTTGAAAGAAACTATTGAAAAGCTTGGCTTTCAATATTTTTTTCTATATTAGTATGAAATAGTTTCCCAAATCCTTGGGATACAAATCTGTCATTTTGCTTTATGTCCTATTACAAATAATGACAACCACTCCAAAGACAGGTTAGACAAGCAATATGGTATATTGGTTAAAGTACTGGAGTAAGAGAAGGGAAACCCAGGTTTTAGTTCTCCTTTAGGCAAGGAAGGCAGCCAGACTAGGGTCAGTCACTCCTTCTCACCCAAAACTAGGGTGGCTTTGAGAACTCTGAAAAATGGAACCTCTTGATGCAACAATGCATTCACAGCTTTGCCATACAATCTGAAGCTGACTACAGTACACAGTGAGCCCACACCTGTGTGACAAACACAACAACATCTGTGCAGAGAAAGGGGCAACAGAGTTGGTGAGGTGCTTGGAAGCTGAATCTTAAGAAAGCCTAAAAGAATTAGCTGTCTTCAGCTTAAAGGTGGTTAAGCAATCTTCCAATACTTGAGGGCTGTCATAGGGAACAGGGTGTGGATTTAGTCTCCAAATCATCCAAGGGTAAAACAAAAACAAAAACCAGGGGCTAGAAGTTTTGGAGGTTCAAATTCAAGATGAGGAATTTCCTGACCATGAGAACTATTAAACATTACTTAAATATTAAAGTAATATTTTGAAACCTAAAAAAAGCTCTCCTACAAAATAGATCAAAAGTTATTATCCTGTTCAACTCCATGAACAAGTTAGCTCCTTCTTCTTCTTTTTTCTCCCTCCACTTTTTTTTGGGGTGGTGGTGGTGGTGGTACCTTGTCTTTTAAACTATGAGCAAGGACAGTCATGCTTATGTAATATAACTGCAGCTGAAGAACAGGATAGCAATGATTAAAACAAGCAACAATCCAAAAATGGACGATTCTTAATTTTAAACAGCTTTTTAGACTGTGAATATTCTTATAAGGATATAAGCTGTAGCTCCTAGGAAAATGTGGGCATTCTGAAATAAAACTTACCGGCGAAAGTAATAGAATCTACAGAATACTGGTGAATGAGCTGATTCTTCACTTTTCTTGCTTCTAATCAGTCTACATTCTCTGCATTTTTGCAAATTGGGTCCTATTTCATAGCAAGAATCATCTTGCAAAAAAGATTCTCCAGTTTGTTTTAGCTTCTTTACTTTACGCCAGTCCTTTAATACTGAACGAGGTATGCCAGCTGCAGGAAAAAAGTATTTTTTAAAGTTACTGTGATCAATACACAAGCAGATCATAAATGGCAAGTAAACCTGATTCCATCAAACCTAACTTAGCAAAACAATTTTTAGTTAATTTTCTATTTTTGTTGGCTTGCTCCATAATTTATGTAACAGTTAAAAATAATTCAGCTCATTATGTTAAATATAAAAAGCTAAATAATTGCAAATATATATTTCCCATAATTCTGTCTCTGTATCGCATGCAGCAAAAAGTTACAGGTAGTCCTTGGGTTATGACCATTCCTTCAGTGACTGTTCAGAGTTATGACAGCGTTGACTGAGGGGAATTAAGATGGGTGCTTGGAGTTAATAGTTGCCATGATTACGATTTCCAATGTTTCTTGCTGGCTTACCACAAGCAATGGCAGTGGGAAAGCCTTCAGGAAGCCAGAAGCTGCGATCACATGAGAGCCTCACTTAACAATGGCAACTGGGACTGCTGGAATTGCTGTTTCTAAATTATGCAGTCATGGGATGCCATACAGTTAGTTCTCAACTTTCAACCACAATTGAGCCCAAATTTTATGTTGCTAAGTGAAAAATTTGTTAAGTGAGTTTTGCCTCATTTTATGACCTTTCTTTGCCACAGTTGTCAAGTGAATCACTGCAGTTCTTAAATTAGTAACATGGTTGTTAAGTGAATCTGGTTTTCCCATTGAGTTTGCTTGTCAGGTCACAAAAGGGGATCACACGACCCCGGAACACTGCAACCGTCATAAATACGAATCAGTTATCAAGCATCAGAATGTAAATCATGTGACCATGGGGATTCTGCAATGGTCATAAGTGTGAAAAATCACTTTTCAAAGTCACTTTTTCAGTGCTGTTGTAACTTCGAACGGTCACTAAATGAATTGTTGTTAAGTCGAGGACTACCTGTACTGGAAAACGATGTATATGTTCTTGGTCCCAATTGCTTTCGTAACCCCAAGGATTATCTATATGTGAAAGAATAAATCTCAAAAATAAATCTCATGTACAAAAAAGATAGGAAGGAAAGAAAAAAGAGAAAAAGATAGCAAGAGCATGATTTTGTTTAGCTAATTAGCTAAGATAATATGCCTTGCATATACATATTTTCTCTTTAAAAACATCATCCAAAAGTCTATATCTAATTATTCTTAGAAATATTTTACAGCCAAACACAATCCTGTAACAATTTATATTTTCAAGTTACTACTACCGACATTAGTGTAAATATTATTTAAAACACATTTCAAAGATTTAACACCAGTTAATGCAACAGCAATAGCACTTAGACTTATATACCGCTTCATAGTGCTTTTACAACCCTCTCTAAGCGGTTCACAGAGTCAGCATATTGCCCCCAACAATCTGGGTCCTCATTTTACCCACCTCAGAAGGATGGAAGGCTGAGTCAACCTTGAGCCTGGTGAGACTTGAACTGCCAAATTGCAGGTAGCCGGCAGTCAGCAGAAGTACAGTAGTCTGCAGTACTGCATTCTAACTATTGTGCCACCTCGGCTCTTGGCCAATTCCAAAAATCCATTTAATAAATAGTTCTCAAATAGAGAACATATCAGATATTAAACTGATAAGAATAGATACTACACTTAATCTTAGCCAAAAGGCCGAGAATGCAGCAATCTGTCTTTTTCTCTATGCAATCATCCTCTGGCACACCCATATTTACATTTTGTCTGAATAATTCATGATTGCATTATTATATAGTGCTTTCTCTGATTGTGTTGGTATCGTATTATTTTCTCGATACAGAATTTGGGATGTGTTTGTTTGAAAGGATGGAAGACATAGCCCTGGACCATTTTCCCAACTTGTACTCAAGTAGGTACTTACTGTTATTGTTGCCACTCTGTAACTTCAACTTGTTTTTTTCTTTGGTACCCCTGCTGAGAAGCCCATTGGGTTTTACATCTTCCTCCAGGTCTCCTTTTTTCTTTTGCAAATCATTCTGTTTCTTTTTGTATGTGGGCTTCGGCTGCCGTTTTGTCCTCTGCTCTGACTTGCTCTCACTCTCATCAGAATCTCCACTTTCAGAGCCAGATTCATACGTTCTTTTTGTTTTTCTCCTTGCATGTTTCTCTTCTTTCACAAGCTTTCCCCCTGCCAATTTGTTGTCTACGTTGTTTTGCAAATCATTTGATGTAGAAGCAATTAAGTTAACAGTACATGGTTTAATCATTTCTGAGACACAGTTTTCTGAACTCTCCTTTTTATTAGTGATTTTGTCTTCTTCCGAATGCCTCGTGAGCCAAGCTTTTTTTAATTTGGTGTGATAGTTTGCTTGACTCGTCTGGGAAATTTGCCCACCACTCAGAGTATTTCCCTTGCTGATTGTACTTGAGTTGACAGCACTATCCACAGAAACGGAGGTTGGATATATTAGGTTTTTCACAGTATGAGATTCAGTATCATTGGTACTGTTAATTTTAAACTGAGCTGCAGCCAATGCTGCCTTGTGCTTTTTCAAGTGAACAAAGTCTGATGGGCCAGAGAATCCAGTGCTCACCTGAGGGCTACTTTCTGTTTTGCTGCAAGCCACTGTAACAGGAGCTGTCGAGCTGACACTACATTCCTCTATGTGTGCCACATCCTTATTTATGGGCCTAGAGGCAGTACTGTCTACTGGCGTACAGGGTAACCCTGCCTTTGGCAGACAATCTGTCACTTGTGGACTGCCTGTACCTGGTACACCAGAAGTAGTCACAGACGTGACGACATCCGTTATGGTACTGCATAACACAGTTGTGGTTTGTACGACTGAACTGGGAACACTGCCCTGGGAAGCAGCTGGAAAATTCTTTTCATAGCAGGCATGAATCACATCTGAATTCATTTTTGACACAACTGTTCTCCCACTCTCTTTGGCTTCCATTGATTTAAGGCAAACTGTTTGATTTATTCCTTTTAATCTTTCAGTAACTTGCACTTTGGGAGCTGACTGCACGACTGATACCGTATCATACTTTGAACTTGAAGGTGGGCGTACAATGACAGAAGCTGTGGCAGAAGATGATTTTCCATGAGTTCTTTCCAGGTGCCATTCTATTTTTTCATTATTTGGACAATTATTATTTTTCCATAGAGCTGAAAGTTTCTGATCTGTGACACTCTTGTAACTATTCTGTGTTTCCTTTGGCTCAGGTACTAAAGTTGGTGGCTTCTGTAATTCATGGACTTTGTTACCTGTATTAACTGGTTGCACTGGAGTTAAGGTTGGAGGAGAAAGACTACTGTAACTCCCTTCTTTTCTCTCCAAGTTGGGATGGACAGGTGGGTGAAACACAGGTGCTCTGTGTAAAGCAGGCATTGTTCGGAGTGAGCCAGAGGATGAAATTGTTAACTGAGTAGGGCTTCCGCTGTTACTTCTAAAAGAATTTACTGAATGGGACATCATTTGCTGTGAAAGCTGATCTGTTCCCTTGCCCACTGAGCTTTCAGTTTCTGGCTGGTGCTTAATCAAAGGCGGAGGTTTTGAAAGGGATGACGTGAAAGAAGCAAGTGACGGAGTAGCAGCAGCTGTTGTTGATGGACAAGTATTCTGTTTATCAGCACACGTGCCTGCAATTTCCTTTGACAAGTACGTTCGTGGAGGTTCGTTCACCACACTATTAGACAACGTGGTGAAGTAATTACTCTGTGGCAAGCTCTGTGGTACTGAATGCTTCATTTTATAGAGTTCTGAATCTTTGTCAGGTTTTCCTCCATGGCTTTTGGGACTAGAGGATGATAAAGGCATTATTCTGGAATAAGACTCCTTTTCATTTTCATGGGCCTTCATTTTAGCTGTGAAAGGGGCAACCTCAATGCTTTCCTGCAGTATTCGTCTGTGTTCTTCTTTATACTTGCTTAGTCTCTCCCCTGCCTCTTGAAATGATCTTTGCAGAGGATCCACAAATTGTCTTTGTAAGTGGCCTTCTTTTGCAGCCTGTGATCTGTTCTGTTCTAGATCTGATTTTGCTGAATGTAGAGATTCAAAAATTCCCTTCCTCTCCAATTCACTGTACAGAAAAAAAATAAACGCACTGCATTATTTTAATTTAAGATTAACAAACGACAGCAAATAATTTGTCCTTATATAGTACTAACAACTTCCTCATTTATCTTAAGATGTTTTATGGGTCAGACATGTGATGCACAAGCACAATCAGTTTTGAAGCAAGACCCAAGACTGTTATTTCTACAGCCTTATTTTCTTTCTTTCCAGAATCACCTCTCGATTTATGGACTAAAAAATGCACGCTTACTCTTTATGGCGATCCATGATGCCTTTTGACAAGGGAGGACTAGAGTGGGATGTCAATTTGAGTGGCCGATGTGGCTCTGCACTAGACGGTCTTACAGGTATATGACTCAGCAATCCAAGACCCTCAGATGAGGTCACAGGGGTGGGCTGGTGTAACCAAGGACTAGGAGTATTCTGGAAAAACAATCATAGTTATCAGCAGGATTTAATTATTTCTTAGGAAAGTTCCAGGGTGGACAAGTGTTCTTGTTTTATAATGGTTGAGTAAAAAAGAATGTAATTATGATCCAGAATTTCATATTAATAATGCACACACGCATACACAGAGCCAGTGGTGGGCTGCAACCGGTTTAACAACCGGTTCGGTGATCGCATGCTTTGCGCGTGCACTTCACACGCGTGCCTAACGCACTTGCACGCAGCGTTCAAAATACAGCAATCTGAAGCTCAGCTGCTTACCTTCTAAGGCAGCCCCGGTAAGTAGAACAGCGGAGGTGTGGAAATCAGCTGTGCCGCGCGAATCAGCTGAGCCAGAAAGAAGGAAATATAGGACAGGATAGCGCAGGGGTGGGGCCAGCTGATCGTCAGAACTACCGGTTCGCCCGAACCGGTCCGAACCAGCAGCAGCCCACCATTACACAGAGCGAGCAATATATTTAAAATGAAGGGTGAAATCTTGAACTCCAAACAGAAAACACATCATGGAAGAAAAAAAGGTTCAATTTCCTTTAAATTTACTATGTTCCAACACTTACCTTCCCTTTTTGAATGCCGTTCTTTCAAATTTTCTTACATAATATAAAGAGAAGTAAAATACAAAGCAGTTTAAGTAGCAACAGAATCTTCAGCTGATGGGGCCAGTCACTTCCTCTCAACCCAATCTACCTCACAGGACAGTGTTATTGTGGAGAAAACTAGGAGGAAGTAGCATCATGAATGTCACCTTGAACTCCCATTCAAAAGACAGGATATGTATTTAATAACAAAATCAAACATGAGTGCAAAAAGATATTTCAGAATGAATGGGAGTGTAAATGTCTCTGCAACTCTTTAAATCAAGTGTTCTTTCTTGGGTTGTAGGACAGCTGCAGAAGGCAGCCATGTGGTCCTAGGAAAAGGCACGGCTACTTTGAGCAGCTGCAGACATCTGCTACATTCATTTCTCCATGCAGCAAGATACACCTTTTCTGTCTTCAAATCTGATGGGCAGCACAAACCTAATTTCTACTTCCTGGTGAAAGACATGCTTCTTATCTATGATATGCTTCTTATCTGCACTGACAATATTTCTAAAATTTGTTTGAGAAAGCAGACTGATCCCCACATCTTGTTAGCTTTAACCAAAACCAATACAAAGAACTTAGCAGGATTTCAAATTCTATGATGGAAGTGATGGCTGCTGTGTATTTGGATATCTCTTTAAACTACAGAGAAGCTGACAATGGTGATTTAGGAGCCGTTTTGTCCAAGGTTAAAATGGTGGTATAGCTGCTTACATTAACCAAAGCAATTTAACATGTTGACAAACATGCCTACTCTTTCTGTAGAAACCATTTAATGTATTTTTAAAAAATGATTATTAATTATTATAATAATTATAATTATTTTAAAAATGGAATTGTTTAAAGCTAATAACATTGGTAAGTTTTTAAATAGCATGAACATTCTCTCATTTACAGTCTTTTTTTCCTTTTTAAAAACAAATTTAAAATCTAATTCAGAAACTACTGTACCTCTTTACATCAACAGCACATCATTCTATTAACATATACAAGGTAGGATAATAGATGTAATTGTCTATTTCCATAAACAAAACTTGAACAATAATTATTTAAATTTACCAGTTAGGCAAGTTACGCCCACACCCTTCCACTTAAAAGTTTGGTTACATAAAACACCATATCCCAAAGACCCACCCCCATATATTATTTCTCCAATATATTGTTATTTTGGGGATCAGTAAGACTTACTCTTCTCAAAGAAGTCTCTGTATTAACAGAAGTTTCCGAATGGACCCATTTAGACGATGGTATCCCAAGTCCTGTATAAGCATGTGCTCCATTTGGATACTGCCAAATAATCGGATAAAGTCCTAAATGATTATATGAAGTAGATGGGTGAGTTTGCCCCAGAAGATGTGGTGACTGGTGCTGTAGCAGCTGTTGCTGATGTGCTAATGCTAAATGACTTAAACTGCTTGCGTGAGCCGTTTCTAGTCGTGGATGGCCTCCCAACAAAGAGGCTGTAGGCACTCCTGGTAACACTGCAGGGAGCAGATGCTGATGGTGAACAGAATGATGAGATGCACTGCTTAGAGGATGAGTGTTAATAGCAGACAATGGAGTTTGATTTGAGGATTCAGCTAATAAATGGGGTGTGCCTGTTAATGCAGAGTGATGAGTGCTTGGATTTAAAGAAGTTCTATGGGAAGTGGAATGAGGTGGGTAATTATGCTGATGTAAATATGGTGTCATATGATTAGTTCCTGTTTCTTGACCAAGAAGAATGGGATCTCTGTAAATTGTGAAATGTTCCTTTTTGTCAACAGAAAGAGGGTTTTTAGTAACTTCTAATGAACTAACTCTAGGTGGAATTGGATGGAAGATAGACCTGGGCAAATCAGGCTCGGTTTTAACCGCTGTCTTTGTTACTCCAATAACATGGCTGTTAAGGTAATTAACCTTGGATTTCACAGTGTCAGGCGACTGGGCAGGCTTATATTTAATTTCTGGTGAGGTGTTTGTCTTGATTTTAGAGTTTTCAACTTGTGGATTAGTTTTTGACTTCATAGCATCAGAGACTGCAGTTTGTTTACGAACTCTGCCTTCTTCTGCTAGAGATATTACAGTTAAAGATGGTGCAGAACCACAGTGAATGTTTTCAGAATTTAAATGTTCATTTGCTAATATATTTTTCCCGACATTTGATTGCATCAGTTCCATTTTATTGGCATTATTAATCCAGTTCTCAATAGTTTCTGATTTTTTTACTTCCAGAATGCTGGTATTTGTAAACGGGTGTTTAGAATCACTGATAAGAGATGCTGTTTCCTGACCAGTTTGTAAACTAAAACTACTTGATAAGTTTTCCTGAGTCTGGTTAACCGAACTGGTTTCGGTATTTGTGTCAATGTAACTTTTTGGTGTGGGACAATTGGTTACAACTTGTTCATCGGGTAGGCGCTCTCTGGGATGCTTATTTTCTATTCTGCACTCTTGAATGCAGCCGTCATTATCACTATGATCATAGACTGCTGGCAGTTCAGCTCGATGGAGTGAAATTTCTTGAAATTCCAAATCAGCCAATTCTGGTCTTTCTATTTGTTGTTTTTTATCTTCCTGTACTTCATGCCAGAGAGACTGGTTGCCTATTAGGTTCTTGTCTTCTACCATGTCACTCTGGGATTTTCCTTCTTTCCCATTTATCTTTAAAACATTTTTGCTTTTCAATTCAGTATCTGAGTTTTGCTCTGAGGAAGAATCTGTCAATCTTTTGTTTGAATTCTCAGAGTCACTACTCTCTGAACTGTCTGAAGTATTGTCTGTACGCTGTCTCTTCGCACTCATTTTTTTCCCATCTTCTTCTGGTTTTCTTCTTTTAAACATAAATGGTTTATTTTTACTTTTGGAATTTTCTGCAAAAGGAAAAAAAATACCCTTAATACTGTTTGTGGAAGAAAAATTCTTACTATCCTTATAAAATTATTTTTTACCTCCATGGCTTATAAAGTCATATTTTTCTTCTTTAGTCTTCTCTTCCTCTGGCATGCTACTATCAGAACCTTTCCTTTTATTTGGACGAGCATTTCGTTGTAATTGCTGTGAATTCTGTTTTGGTGCTGCATTTTGGGAATTCATTGCTGGCCTCGGGCTATTTGCTTGAGCGCGGGTATAGTGGCCCTGAAATAGATACGTATGTTTACACATTTACAAATCATTAGTAAAATACATAGACATAAAAATGACAATATAATTAAAAAATCAAATGTATCTACGTGAGCTGTGTTGCTGTTCTGACTGGAACGAGACCTGCGTCGTGACGTAATGCCTATGTTTTCACCTTTCAGCAAAGAATGAACGACGTCATCTAGAAAGGTCATCTGAACCATAGATGGATCAACATTTTGTGGCTCTAATACCTGTTTTATTAGAGGAAAAATGTAATCATTTTCTATTTATATCTTCTATAAGAACAACAATTGGAAATGCAAATCCAATTTAAAAGGGCAGTTTTAAAGGAATAAAATTTATAAAAAAACAACATGAAAATGGCATCTTTTCTTTTAAATCTATCCAGGATCTGCCAAGATTTCACCCCTTATCCTAAATGAGAAACTCTTGTACAGGTAGTCCTCGGACCAAGAATTCCATTGCTAAGCATTGTGGCTGCCACCACATCACTTAGCACATGAAAGTTCTGGCAGTTAAATGAGGACTTCATGAAATCCTGGCTTCCTGCTGGCTTCCCTACTAACTTTGCTGTGAAAAGCCACTAGGGAATGTCAGAAATCTCAAATCACACGACTGAGGCTTGCTGCAACATCATAATAGAACTGGGCAACATCTAGAGTGCAATTACATGACTGAGGGAATTGGTGCGATGGCTATAACTCCAAGGACCTATCCTAAGTTGCCCTCTTTCAGCACCACCATAACTTTGAACGGTTGCTGAATGTATGGTCATAATCCGAGTCAAATAAAACTAAGGTATAAAGACAGAAAGTGAAATGTGTTTGGTTTAAGTCAGAAAGGGGAGTCATTAATGACATCTTACATCCTTCCCCAGCAGCATTAAAATGAAACTAGATAAAAGGTTATATTGGCCTTTATACCTATCCACTGGCATTAGGTTTGATGAATTTATAATACTGAGCAAGCTGTCCAAATTCTTCTTTTCTTAAATTTGCTTCAAAAACTCAAATAAATAAAACAGAAAAAAAGAAAAGGAAAAAGAAATTGAAAAAAGGATAAAGACATTCCTCATAGATACAGAACATCTCTCAGTTTTTGAACAATCTTAAACCTTGACTCCTTTGAGTAATGGTGAACAATCTTTCTATTACATTGATGGGAAGCCAGTTCAAAAGCAAAAATACCCAAATACATATTGTTTATCCATTACTGAAAATCCAGGGTAGCACTGTCTTTGTATCATAATGTTTTTGCTTAGTCACATGATTGATTGATTGATAATTCTTTATATAATTATTAATCCCAAAATTTTGGCATATGCTTCAAAATATCATTCAACTCTTTAAGCCATATTAGTCTTGCCAAATTATATTAGCAAGTGTACAGCTATTAAATCAGTATCATATGGAAAAGTGTTCCCTCAATTATTTTGAATTCAGTATAATTAAACTGCCAACCAATCCTTTTAAACATTCTCTGAGGTATCCATGATCCATAATCATGGTGACAAAACTTTTGTTGGCAATCTTTTTTTTGATTCTACTTCTTCATTTATGCTCTGAGAATATCAAGGATTACTATACTAATTCTTCAATTTGCTTTTGTTCCAAGAATTGTTTATATTTAATCAGGACACATTTAATAGAACTCCAGATTATTACCAATTAAAAGATTTACATTTTAAAATTAAAATAGTCTTGTAGTAATTTTCATCTTAAGCTATTAAACATTCTTTTAAAAACAGAGTACGTACAAAATCAATCTAAAGCCAATTATGTCACACACTCATATTTAGCTTCAGCGCTGATGCACTTTTAAAGAACAATTTCGGTAGAGAAAAAAATAATTACCTGATCATTCATAACAATCATAGTGCGAGTGAACAGATCATGATGAGTAATTATACCAGTGAACCACTGGGTGGCAGAGTCCTGTCTATATACTCTCACCCTATAGCCGTTTAAAGAATAAGGACCTTCAAAAAATGAAAATAACATTCGAGGATTATTGAAATAATATTTCAACAAAGTTTAATTTTAGAAGTGCATGCAGTAGAGGTTAAATTATATTATAAAAACAATCCCAATTAATGAAAAGTCAATGTCCATCATGCTTTTTAAAGGCTACCATTTATTTTTGAATTCAGTGCTGATAGTTCCTGATATTGATAAAATATGGCAGATATATGTATAAAGTGCTAAGTTTCCGGGTGGGTAGGGAATATAAATCTTTGCAAGCCATGATTCCAGTGGGTGTGGGAAATGCACTCCAGTGGGTGTGGGAAATGCACTCATATGTTAAGTACAAGATGCTGAATAGAAAAGCAAGCCTAATTTTATGAACAGAAGCTGTCCAACATACTGTATGTTACTAAAAACATATGCCTTTCATATAGAAAGAATTTAGTCCCTGAAGTCTGGATTTACACAGCTGCCAAGATTCCCCCAGAATTGACTACAGAATTTTTTTTTACCTTCAGCGGTCTGTTTCTTTCCACTGTATATGTGCTGTTAACAATATTACATTCATAAATTTAAATATATAACTTGTAAGTTATGTATTAGCTCAAATATGTCAGATGAAGCAACAGTTTACTTTAGAAGTCAATTTAAAATTCATGCATGAATAAACCACACTTTTTAAAGTTATATATTCTTTTGTATCGACTATCCTTCTACAGTATTATCCTTATTTACTGTAAATGAGTTCATTAAACTGCTTCCTTGTACCACACTATTCATAATTAAATTTTTTAAAAATTCCACCTTCAGGTTATTTTGATATTTTTACATCCATCCAGGGTACCACCAACTTTAGCAATAGCTAATGAAGGAGTGGTGTATAAGCCTGGGACTATCATACTTTGTCAGTGCAGAATCACTTACCTCAAAGTTTTTATCCAAGAAATGAAACAGCTACTTGTTTCTTAGCACATCTTCACTTTTTAATTTATTAAGAATTACGTTAATGTAATAACTTTACATAAGTTTTTTGAATTCATCTATCCAGATTCAGAAAAGTAATAAACAACCATTTAGAAACCGTTACAATCAAATACAACGTATATCATATTTATTTATATCTAACATAACTACGATCAGTTTGTTCAAGGTACTGAATGTTACTATATTGTTCTTTATACAATTATTTGCAATATGATCTTACACAGGCAGATAAATGAATTAGTCTAGAGTATACTCTAGGGATTTTTTTTCCAGATTCTTTTCCCCATTAGGTAGTACTTCTGCAGACTATCCAACGGATGGCCTGCAGACAACACTGATATTCTATATGCCTAGGGATTATGTGGTACAATGTATTATGTTTAAAGTATTAGCAGTATCAGCACAGGGAGAGTTGAAAAACAGAGCAATCTCAAAATCAGTAGGTCCAAACCATTGTTATGTCACTTTTCTTATTGTAAAAGTTTCCTTCAAGTCAAGCTTGACTTCTGTCATTTCATGGACACTTCCTTTTAGTTTTCTTGGAAGGAGTTTGCCATTGTCTTCTGGATTTTTTTTCCAACTTCTTAATATAGGTGATGGCCTTGGTAGTCTATAGTACTCTAAGTGGGCCTGACACTGCTTAATATCTGAGCCCCCAAAAATGATCAGCTAGGAGCTGCCAAGGCTCTTGATACATACATGTTTCATTTCCAGCCAAAGTTATTACGGAAAATGATATCTGCAAGATCCCAGAAAACAAACCAAAATAGAAAAGGGATAGTTTATCAGCAAAAAGAAAACAACATATGCTAAAGGCACAATGCAAAAAAGTCAAGATTCCACATTACCTTAGATTACCAGACTCAGTGGGGAGAGGGGGTGTCCATTACTCCTGAACGTCTGTTAAATTACAAATTATGTCATTTGTGGTAATGTATATAATCTGGGTTAATTATGTCATTACACAAATGACCTGACATTGCGAATGATGTAAAATTAACTGCCAGGTCAGGAGTTTTTGGAATGTAATAATTTATTTATTATCTTGGTAAACGGGACAGAAAACTGGTTTGTTGCATCTGAAGTTCATTAAACCAGGACCTTAAATTGAGGACTCACTGTTATTATAACAATGTTTAAGCATTGCTTTCCTGAAATTAAGTGGCTGGAGAACTAAGGCAAAAGTTCTATATAAATTAATGTGTGATACAGAGATTGTACACACTGATTAGCAGTGCTCCTTTAAATTTGTAGATTTGAAGTTCAAGTAAACATTTGTTGCATGCAGATTCCGCCTAAATACTTTCTCCTTATTGATCTTCCCTGCATAAATTATAAGTAATGTTTCTTTTGTTTCTGTGAACTACCTTGTCAGTTTCTGCTCCTATGCTTCTTCTCAATTTTTAAAAATCTAATTATAAAAAAACAAAAACAAAAGGAAAGGAAATAGGTAAGGAAGGATTCCAGTCTCCTAGAGCAGCGGTTCTCAACCTGTGGGTCGCGACCCCTTTGGGGGTCGAACGACCATTTCACAGGGGTCGCCGCGCACGTTAGCCCGCCATCTTGGTGCCACCGTCACTGCAGTGAAATGCTCCCGGTTCGGCTGTGCCTGCGGGTCGCCGGATAACCGGTAGCGACAGAAGCGGGAGACTTCGCCCACCCGCCGCCATTTGGGTTCTTTTACCCTCTGCGCATGCGCAGAACACTTTGCGTATGCGCAGAGGGTAAAAGAACCCAAATGGCGGCGTCCGGGTGAAGTCTCCCGCTTCCGACGCTATCAGCTGTCCGGCGATCCGCAGGCAAGCCCGAACCAGGAGCATTTCACCCCTGGTGCCACGCCCCCTTTGTCACCTCATCCCGCGCGGGGAGGGGGCGGGGAGGGGGTTGCGGCATTAGAAAGGTTGAGAACCACTGTCCTAGAGGAACAGCAAATGACAGTGGAAAATGCACTGAGGGAAAATTTAAGGAGAAATTAATTTCCAAACTAGGTTCAAAAGAATAAATGGATAAGGTGAATCTGCAGAAAGATTTCATTTCAAGAGATGGGAATCCTGAAAAGTTTTAACATTGCACTGCAATTGCATTTTCTTCCAAAAATCACAACAAATTTGAAAGAAATTTTGTAATTTGAATGTTATTTTTAAAATGGTTTAAATTTTCATTCGGACTATAAAAATCAAAGAATGATTTCTAAAAATATGTATGATCTCCGTTGTAATTCCTTATACATATCAGTGTCATAAGCTATATTATAGAAAGTCAAGTATATAATGCAAGTAGTTATTTATTACTTAAATTAGCTCATGAACATGGAAGTTAATGCGCCATGTTCTGAAACCACTGAAATATTGGGTTAGAAAGGCTAATGGTTTGATAATAGCATGCTGCCTACTCAACCAATTGCAATTCCCAGAATTCCCTACTGTTGAGACTGCAAGTGTTATAGCCATCATGGCCTTGACTACATTGCCAATATTACACAATTACAGCTCTCAGTGCCAACTTTGACAGAATAATGTTTTTGTCACTCTTTGTATTGGGTTTTGATGTACCTCCTTTCTTTTAACTCTGCTATTGTTTTTTTGGGGAAATTTGTTCTTGAGCTGATCTCCATCTCATATCCACTGGCAGGGAAATTTGGACTTAAACAATAATTAACAAAGTATTATCTTCTTTGGGGGGGTTAAATAACAGGAGGCAAATACAAAAAAACAAAGGAATTGCTGGAGCTCTCTATGGTGCCTACCGCCTCTTCATTATCCAGCTTCTGCTCCCAACAGAATAACATATGGGATTTAAAAAAAACAACCACCCAAACATATACTGTTGACCAAAATAGGAAATGGTTTTGGCTACTAAGGAAAGGTATATAAATTATTATTCTGGTTCTGGTTTCAATGACTGAACACAGATATTGTAATGGCAAACTGAAATTAAATTTTTTACCACAGATACTAAATCCTGATATTTTTTTAATCAGGCTGTGCAATACTTCAGAAGTGCTTTGGAACATGTAGGACAGCAAACATAGCATCTGTGTTCTACACATTAAAAGCTACTACATCTGGTTCTATGTTAATATGGTTGCTGTGGGAGGTTTTCAGTGTAGCTGTGCAACCATGAAACAACGGTACAATCCTGAATCTATTTTAATGAGTTGCAGACAGGTGCTGCATTCATATTTAAAAGCAACTCTTCTGAATCGAATCTGAAATATTGCACAACCCTATTAATTAGGTCTTTAACTGGCTGGAAAATAGTGTGTGTGTTCATAATTCTTTTAACTGTTTAAGATTAGGTACACTTTTAAATGAGAATTCTTGAGCTCAGCTGTCATACACAGATCAATAATGTGGGAGAAATCCCATGAAAAATAATTGTTACTGATAGTTTCTCAGACGTAAGATTTGTCATTAGTGTGACAGCCACTGGAAGTGTGCATAAAATAAATATTCATGAAATACTGTGAATTCCCAGAAACATTTGGCTAACCAATATGGAAAACATGGTAGTCCAGACAGATACTGCATCTGATCCATGAAGGTTCATATTCTTTAGTAAAGAAATAAATACACTAAAAAAAGCATTCCCGGTTCCTTAAGTATATGTTTTGCAAGACCATTTGATAGCTGCAGATTGTCTGGTAGGGATATACAAAGAGTTTGATTCAAACTGTTGTGACCTTAAATCACCCTACTTTCAATCTGCCTCATTCTTACTGCCATTAGAAGCAGAAGACTTTAAAATAGACCTACTTCAGGCAGAAAGCACTTCTGAAATGCACATGGAACAAGTGTTTCAAACTGAAAAGAGAGTATTTTGAGCCTGAAATAGATGAAATATTTTTTCCCTTTAATGTATGTCCCAAACTTTAAGGATTTGTTTTCTGCTGCATTCTCCTATATTATACAGCAAAACCATGAATGCATGGGGTGATAAAGGTTCTGTCTTTGAGCAAGCTTCTCACAGGACCTGAGATTGTTTAAGGATGAGAGAGGGTAACTGGCCCCAAATCACCCAGATGGCTTTGTCACTTTGGGAGGATTAGAACCTGGATATTACTGCCTCATGTCCACCACCTTAACCTTTACAATTTACTGGTTCTCAACGTTTTTTAATGTGTGCACCTTTCTCTCTTTTATTTAAATATAGCACAAACTTGGTGGGTAACTTTGAAAAACAAACTACTGCTAATGCATACAGGTAGTCCTCGACTTACAACAGTTCATTTAGTGACCATTCAAAATTACAATGGCATTGAAAAATGTGACTTATGACCATTTTTCAGAGTTACGAGATCTTTACAGCATCCCCATGATCATGTGATCAAAATTCAGATTCACTTAACGGTGGCAAGAAAGGTCATAAAATGGGGCAAAACTCACTTAACAAATGTTTCACTTAAAACAGAAATTTTGGCCTCTATTGTGGGTGTAAGTCAAGGACTATCTGTATTCAGTTTTCCTTCTTAACCACATCAACTTTCTACTCTAAAATATTTTTTGAAATAATTTTTAAAATAGTATTACTTAGTAAAATGGTCTCATTAATCAAATGGTGTGGGATCCTTTAAGATCCACCTGACCATTTGAAAATACTATACATTCGGATGGGAAGTAACAACTAATAGAAATGACAAACCACTAAATCTGGTCACCATATAGGAAATAATCAATTCAGTAATATGCAATACTGTAACATTACTTTATAATTTAAAAAATTAAAACATAATTCACTAATTAAATGACATATATTTCTCAAAATTACCTTGCATAAAAATCTCTTGCACTTTTTGTTCCTTCACCCAGATTTTTACTTCCTCTTGAAGCTGTGGATTATCCCTGAGAACTGGGTTTAAACTGTCTATATCATCCTAAAGAAAACAGAGAAATACTATGTTTACTATGCCTAGTAAACATTTATTATTCAATTATTTGATGCAAATACTGTAACCTGAAAAAAATCAGACAGATGACAGAATATGTCCTCACTGTGTCCAGGTTTTTGCCGAAAAATTTAGAATATAGATACTATATGAAGTGAATATAAAAATGATTTTGGATTTTGTTATTTATAATACCTTGTTTAATGATTAGAAGCTAAGTAATGTATGAAAAAAACCTACATCAATATATATTCTATCAAATACCATTAATTTAATATTTATCGATTAAACTGCCTTCTGTGTAATTAAATTAAATAATAATTAAATATTTTCCTTGTCACAATTGTGATCTTATTACATTCACCCCAAAATGAAGGTCCGAGCATGCATTCTCAACATCACACCACTTACTAACTTCTGGTGAGTTATCATGGTGAACTGAGGTTCTTCTAGAATAGAAGAACACACTGCGGTCAAAAACAATGCTTGAGTGTGAGATTCAAAAATCTCTCTGCATTAAGGAGAAATTGCAAGATTGCCCACATGTACTCCACAAAGCTGGGGGTTTTTTAAGCAAAAAGCAGGAACTGCATTTTTTGCAGTCAGGTTGCGATAAACTGGGAGTCATGGGAAGTTGAAAAAAATCTTGCTTTAAAGAATGTAAAATAGAAAAGTAAAGGAGGCGGATTTGCTCCACTTCATTAGCTACTTTTTATAAAGTAGGCTTTATTATTTAATAATTTATTCATTTATTTACTGGCAGGGCTTATAAGCTATATGTAATCAGTTTATACAACTACTTAATATGTAATTGGGATTAAAATAATACAAATCAAATTTACAAACCAAATTGTATATAAAACTGGCAGACATATTCAGAAGGATAAATTCCTCCTCAAGCAGGATAGACAGAAGGGTACAGATACAGTATATGTTTGGGTAAGCAAGCCTCCTTATTTAACAACACTGAGATATGAATTTGATTGTCAAGATTTTTTTTTATCTACAGTTGGATTTGGATTTTACCCTGTATTTATAAATCTGTTTACAATGTTGCTCAGGCCCACTTGCATTTTCCCTGAGCTACAGTTGATGGATCTGGGGTTCCAGCAAAAAATAAAACTCATACGGTTGGCATGAAGAATGGAGACTTGCAGGTATGAACTGAAACAGAAATGGGAATGGCTAACTCATTACACTTCATTTAGTCTTCAATGAATAAAAAGCCTGCTTTCAATCTCTTTTTTAAAAAAGACACTTTATTAACATTCTCTAGTTTGTTTTCTTTCTGTTCAGTTTCAAATGGAACATATCTGCTAGGCAACCTATTCCTTCTCGATTATTCTCCATCCAGATTTGAAACTTGACACAGTGGTAGATATGTCCAAATCTTAATAACAAGTAGCTGGGATTACCTTGTGCTTTTTAATGATATAGGCTATGGAAGCAATTTCTACATTAAATACTAATACCAAATAAAAAGGTGAAGAGTTTCAAAACTATCTGTAGAGTCAAATAAACCAACTCTGTTTATACTGTCGGTCTCAAAAGTACACAAGCTAAACTGCTAGCTATCATCAGCAAAATCTGTGAAAGGACGGTGTGTCAATGATTTCTGGCATTTTATCCAGCTTTATCTCATCTCTACTGAAGTTTAGAAAAAAGAAATTGCCTCCTCCACTAAGATGAAAACTGAATTTGTATTCTTTTTAAAATGCTCTACATCCTCTGGGCATATGACATGAACATTTACTGATCATAACCTTTAAGTATCCAGGATAAAAAAGCTGCCATTCCCCCCAAAAAAGTACCTGGAATATCTGATAAAGCCACAGCATAGGCTTTAGGTCCTTGAAAATATTTAAATTGTATTTACAGAATTAAGTTTAAAGTCTATTCTTCACACACTAAAATCAGTAAAACGAATAAAATACAGGTAGTCCTCAACTTACAAGCGTTCAAAGTTATAATGGCACTGAAAAAAGTGACTTGCAACCAGTCCTTGCACTTACAACCACTGCAGTACCCCCTCCCCGTCATGTGATCAACATTCAGGCACTTGGTAACTGGCATGTATTTATGATGGCTGCTGCATCCTGAGATAATGTTATCACCATATGTGATCTTCCCAGCCAGCTTCCAAACAAGCAAAGTCAATGGGGGAAACCAGATTCACTTAGCATTTTGTATTTCTAGACTGCCTATATCCCTCCAAAAGAACTCTTAATGGCCGCATGATTCACTTAACTAAAATAATTTGCTTAACAACTGTGGCATAAAAGGTTGTAAAATTGGGTGCAACTCACTTAACTGACTTGCTAAGCAATGGAGATTCTGGTCTCCATTGTGGGGATAAGTCCAGGACTACCTGTAAAAGGGGACATCACTAGCAGAATCTCCCAGGTAGATCAAACTGGCTGGACTGGTTCCAATGGGAGAATGCAGGTGACATTTGTTAAGTAGGTGACAAGCCACAGTAATGTAAATCTAGGAACAACATTGGTGAGTGCTGGTTGGTTGGTATAAATGTTCAAACCAGTCCTAAAAGTTCAACAACAGCTGTTGCCTATCTGTGATCCCAGCACATAATAATGGTATCTGGTTTGTGGAACCCAATTCAGCACTCTAAATTTCCAACTGTTTTAAAGTCAGTGAGTTACATGGTGAAGTTTATTAACTTGTAATTATGCTTTTTGTTTCCATCTACTTCTGGTTTCCTTTTCTTTAATTCTTGAAAGTATATTCCATTATAAAATCAATTCAAAGGTATACCAAAGTAGCACAATTATGTACACAAATAAATGAAAATTCAGTTTGCATTGTACAGAAAACTGACTTGTTATTTACTGCAAACTTACTGATATAAAATTATTTGAAATCTAAATATGTTAAAAAATTCAGAGATACAGGCAGACTACCAATACATTTTATATACTTTAAGATTATATGCTTCGTTATAGTCATGTCTTTGTCCTGAGTGTATATAATTGTAAGTCTAATTTCTTATTTTCAGAAAGAGGTCTTTGCTGTCATACAGGTCAGCAACATATGCCCTTCCCATCTATAATCTTTTTTTCAGCTTAAAAATAGAAGATTTAAGTCAAGAAATAAAATGAGAATTACATTCCTTACTTTCATGCCAGATGATTAAATTTACAACAGCTGTACTACACAATGAAATATAAACATTTTGCCCACAAGGACTAATAAACAAAATGCAGTTAGCATTTTAATACCAATATAATAATTCTGTCAAGATCAAAGTGAGCTTTTGCTGTTGCAACCATTATTGCTTCTCAGCTTGCCAATGAACCAGGGGGGAGGGAAGGGGGAGATGGAATGTAGGCTCCACTCATCAAGAAGACAGCCGTGGGAGCCAAGGACACTTCGGCAGGTGTTTGCCAAAGCCAAAGACTTTTTCTTATAACAATACAATGAAACTCAATTGGATAATGTGACCTGCTCTAATAGGGGGATGGAGAATCTATACTTTAATTATGTAGGTTTGTGCGGAAATTAGCTAGATCTGGTTTTGCCCTCATCAGTGCCGAAATCATGTACTCAATAAAGTTTTGCATTCAGAGATTGGATCGTCTCGACCGTGCTTGCTTTGGTTTGGTTCGTCAGTTGGAATGCTGACATTAAACCAGATCTACCAAGTTAAAAACGACAAAGGAGTCCTGGGCTCCTGCAGCCTGTCCAGTCATCTCTGGAAGAGCTGTGAAGACACAGGAGAAGATGTCCGGTGTGGAACGTAAAGGAGAGCAAGCTGCCAAGTCAGGGATGGGCCTGGTAAAAGAGACTCCGACTGCAGGCCAGGTGGACTTTGGTACCCAGACGGTGACCCGTTCGAAGGGACGAGCAGAGAAGACCGAACAGCTGGCAGTGCGGGAGGAGGCCATGGTGGCTGGGGAACTCCGTCAGGCATGTGAGGAACTATGGCAGGGTGTGGTGCCGAAGGCGTGCAAAGCTGAGTTCTCTCTGCTTCCTCCTGGAGTGGCATTTACCCGGGGCCCAAGATGGAAAGGGAAAAGAGCAGCGGTGGGAAGAGCCGGTGGAATGGAGATACCTGGAAGCCTGCCGCAGCCCTTCGGTCGAAAACCTGAGAGAGAGGTTCGTTGGAATGGCGATGCGGGGAGCAGAACTGGCGCAGCAAATCGCCCAAGCTTCTGGAGCAGGATCCAGTCAATCCTTGATAACTCTCCCACCCCCGCTGCCCAACCCTAGCCGAGGATGGGGGGAGCCTTAGCCTTGGCAGCAGCTAGCCCCTCATGGACCACCATCTCCCAACCAGGCCCAGTTCCAGGGCAAGGCGCTGCTGGACCCCAAAGGGTGGCAGCCCAACTGCACAGAAGGCCTCCAGCGCAACTGAATTGGCGCCAAAAGTGCAGACCATCTCCAAAGAGTACCAAGACTTAGCAGAGACATTCAGTGAAAAGGAATGCAACGTCCTATTCCCCCCCCCCGGACTGTGCAATTGAGATCTTGATAGGGGCGAAACTCCCTAAGCCCAAAATGTACTCGATGACTCTGAAGGAGATGAGGGAGCTGAGAGACTACATCGATAAAATCCTGGCCAGGGATTTCATTCAGCCTGCAAAATCCCGAGTAGCAGCCCCCATGCTGTTTAAGGAGAAAAAAGATGGGTCACTGAGATTATGCGTATATTTTTAGAGGGATAAACGGTGTATGTATGGAAAACATGTACCCGCTGACCCTCATGAAAGATATGCTGGGACATTTAGCCAAAGGAAATGTGTTCACCAAGGTGAACCTCAGGGAGGTGTACTCTGCCTTCAATTGCCCATTAAGATGCTACCAATTTAGGGTGATGCCCGTTGGACTACAGGGAGCCCCAGCTGTTTTCATGCAACTAATAAATGAAGTGTTGCACAAGCACCTATACAAAGGTGTTCTGGTGTATCTGAATGACATTTTCATCTATTCTGAAACAATGGAAAAACACGTGAAACTAGTATGCCAAGTACTGGAAAAACTCCTGAACGCCACGTTGTATGCCTAATTGTCAAAATGTGAGTTCCATAAGACCAGCCTAGACTACCTAGGCTATAGTGTGTCTTGCAAGGAATTGGAGATGGACCCGGGAAAAGTGAAAGCCATTTTAGAATGGCAAGCTCCATGGACCTGCAAACAATTGCAAAGTTTCCTGGGCTTAGCAAATTTCTATAGGTAATTCATCCCCTCCTTTGCGAAAATCGCCTTACCGATCACAGAGCTATTGAATACTGGGTGAGGGGGAAAAACCCCCAACCCAACCAGCTGCTAAACTGGTCAATGGAATGCCAAGTGGCATTTGAGAAACTTAGACTATTTGTGGCTGAGCCGGTCCTAAAGCACCCCAACCTCAATGAACCACTCGTATCGAGGTAGACGCCAGCGATGTGGCGGGGGGGGGAGTTCTCCAAAAGAACAAAGAGGGGAAACCACAACCATGTGCCTACACATCCTGAAAATTAAATGAGACGGAGAGACGTTGGGAGGTATGAGAAAAAAGCCTTTGCAGTGCGGTGGGCACTGTTGACATGGAGACAGTTTTTAGAGGGCAGTAAAATCCCTTTCGAAGTATGGACTGACCACAAAAATGTGGAGGCGTTGAGAACTCCCTGCAAACTCTCCCTGAAGCAGGCCCAATACTTCAATTGGTTTGAATTCACATTGCAGTACATCCCGGGGGGGGGGGGGAGAAAATTTCCTAGCTGACACATTGTCCTGCATGCCCCAATACAAAAATACCTGAGAAGTAATAGTTAATTCTATTATTCCTACGAAACAGCTGACAGCGCAAGTAATCACTTGGCGGCAGGTGAAGAAGAAATTCCCTGAACCCTAGCGATGCTTGACCCAACAAATGAAAAAAGAACTACAGACACATGGTTCGGGGCCCAATGAGGGGAGTTGACATTAAGGGGGGAGATGGCCTAGAAAGGGGACAAACTATACATTCCCGAAAGTCTACGGATGCAAGTCTTGCAACGAAGCCACAATGCTAAACAAGCCAGCCACTTCGGGTTCCTAAAAACCCTACACCTGACCAAACCGCAATTCTGGTGGCCAGGCATGAAAAAGGACATAGAAAGCCATGTAAAAAATTGTGCTGTATGTGCTTCCATGAGACCAGGGAAGACCCCAGGATTTTTACAGCAAGTAGCTGAGCCAACCTGGCCGTTGGAGGAAATAGCCATGGACTTTATAGTAGAATTTCCAGAAAGTGGAGGGAATACTGTAATCTGAACTGTAGTTTATTTGTTTTCTAAGCAACCTCACTTCGTAGCCTGCCTGAGCCTCCCGTCGGCCCAGAGGTTTGCCAGGATGTTCCAGCAGCACATCTATCGATTGCACAGAGTGCCGAAACGCATCACCTCGGACAGAGGAGTCCAATTTACGGTGTAATTCTGGCGCTAATTTATAAAGCTAATAGGATCCGCTCAAGGGCTCAGCTCTGAGTTCCATCCAAGCACAAACGGGGCCGCGGAACGAGCTAGCGCCATGGTGGAGCAGTACCTACTTTGTTATATCAACTATCAGCTATCAAAGTGGGCAGAACTCTTGCCATTCGCTGAAGTTGCATACAATAATGCGGTGAACTCACCTCTTCTAAGATAGCTACAGGGATGGAATTTGTACCCATGCCAGAGTACCCAAGGGAACCTCCCTCATCAATAACCCTAACGGAGTGGGTAGATTCTCTCCAAAGTACGTGGGGTAATGTAAAAAAGGCCCTAGTTAAAGCAACAGAGTCAGAAAAAACAAGCCAATAAGAAATGGACTCCCCAAGGGGAGTTCCGCATAGGAGACAAAATGTTATCTGTCCATGAAGTACTTAAAGCTGAGGCAACCTTGCAGAAAACTGGGCCCCAAGTATGTAGGGTGATCAATCCGGTCATGGTAGAACTGAAACTGCCCAAATTATTGGTAAGGTGCATCCAGTATTCCATTAGTTTGCTAAAACCAGCCCAGGGCTCTAAGTTAAGGCCAATTGGAAAAGATGCCCCAGGCCCAATTATAGTGGGAGGTGAAAGACACTATGAGGTTAAATGAATCTTAGATTCTAGGTATTATAAAGAAAAGCTGCAATACTTGGTGCAATGGAAAAGCTATCCAATTTCAGAGGCAAGGTGGATCAAGGCCCACAATATTAAGGCAGATCGCTTAATAGGCAAAATTCCAGGCAAAATACCTTCAGAAGCCAGGGTCCCTCCAGGGAGGAGTTCAGAGTAAATGATAACATGTAATTAATATTTTCTAGGTATCTCCTACATTTTAGGTGGGGGGGGGGGTTCCGTCTGTCAAGTTCGAAGTGCGCTTTTGCTGTTGCAACCATTATCACTTCTCAGCTTGCTAACGAACCAGGAGTGAGGGAAGGGGGAGATGGAATGTAAGCTCCAGACATAAAGACGACAGCCGTGAGAGCCAAGGACACTTCGACAGGTGTTTGCCAAAGCCAAAGACTTTTTCTCATTCAGTTGCCCAGTGACTCTTGCTGTACTGAGCTTGAAATCCGGACCTTTCCAGGGACCTGCTTGGGAGGTTTGAATAAACACCTCTTGCTCTCTGTGTGTGTGTGTGTGTGTGTAGCGGGGCAGCACAGTATATCCATTAGGTTAGGGCAGTATAGGTTTAGTCTGGCAAGATTCTGTCTATATATTTATTAAATTTATATGCTGCCCATCTTGCCTAGAGGCAACTCCAGGCAGCTTACTACCAATAAAAGCAACAGGATAAAACAATAAATGTTAATACTAAAATCGATGAGAATTAACAAAGATGGTAAGTGAGTAGGGAAGAGATGGGTCTTATCTTAGTCCATTAACCACCTCCAGAATGACACACCCTTTTGGCAGATGATGTTACAATGTTCTTGGGCTAGGCCTGACATCCATCCAGAGAAATTATAGGATCACTTTTTTTCAGGGAGCACATATGTCTATTGACCACTAAAATTCCATCTTGGTAGGAATTAATCTAAGCCTGTTTTGCCCCAACCTTTCTTACATAGTGTAACTTTCAATGATTTAATTTCAAAATACTGGTTCCTTTTCCCTATTTACTTAAAAAAAAAAGATGTTCTAACAGCATACCAGTTCTATTCTAGCAGCCTACCATCATCCTGAAACAGTCCCAGAAACATAGCTTTGTCATTTTGATGAGTCTTTAAAATAATATAGCTCTTTCACATTTTTAACAGACTCAAACCAGTTTTTAAGGCTTGGGATTTTTTTAAAAACTAGGATGTATTACACCATTTTGTTCTCACTTGAATATATCAAACAGAGAGCCAGTGGTCTAATGCAGGGGTGTCAAACTCAAGGCCGTCCTGGTCTCCCCAATGAGAAGAGGAAAGATCAAGCCAGTGTAGCTTCGGCCCGGTCTACCCAGTGCGAAGAGGAAAGATCAAGCCAGCGTAGCTTCGGCCCAGTCTACCCAGTGCGAAAAGGAAAGATCGAGCCAGTGTAGCTTTGGCCCGGTCTACCCAGTGCGAAGAGGAAACATGCCAGCAGTTTGGGGAGTGGCGTCAAGATGGCCACGCCCCCAGTTGGTCACACCCACCCAGTCAGCCACGGCCCCCCCAAGGTCAACCACAGCCCTGATGCGGCCCTCAATGAAATTCAGTTTGACACCCCTGGTCTAATGGCTAAGGCTAGAAACCAGGAGACTGTGAGTTCAAGTTTGCTTTAGACATGAAAGCCAACTGGATGACCTTGGGCCAGGCACCCTCTCTCAGCCCAATTCACCTCTCGGGGTTGTTGTTGTGGGGAAAATAGAAGGAACCTTGGTGTGTTGGATATGTTTTTCGCCTTGAATTATTTGTAAAAATAACAAACGTGGGCTATAAATAAGTAAATAAATAAAAATAAACAGAATAGTTACATGTATGCATAATAATCCTGAGGAACTATCCATTTTTATTTCCTATAATTTTAAACACAAATTTAAAGTCTTCTAGGAAAAAAAATAGCTGACCAAAACTGCAGTATCTTTAATAAAAGACCAAGATCCTTATTTCAAAATGAGTGACTTAATCTGATGTATTATCTCACAAAAGTGATAGAAAAGAATAAAGAACAAGATTAAGGATGAACTGATAAGATGCAGATATAATTCTTCAAATGATATTTCAAAATCAAAAGTTAGTATGAACGGGAAATACTTTTGCCCAGAAACACTGAAATATTAACTTTAATTGGAGAAAGAAATTATGTACTGAAAGTGAAATTCTATATTTTAGTGCATGTTTTCAATACAGTAATGGTTAAATTTCTAAATTCACAAACTGCAGCCAGGAAATAAATTCCCAGTAATGCAGACTTCACTGTTTATAGCCAGGAAAACCATGAAAAGAATAATTTGTCTTCCTGTGGCAGTTTCTCCCCTCATACACATGAAATGGAAGGACTCCCAGCCTTTATGAATGCTGCCAAGAAATAAAGCTGAAAGTCTCTACATGTGCAAGTAGAAGCACCTTCACATTTCCAAGGTTCTTGGCCAAGGGAAAATGGTCAATGATTCAAGACTGCATACTGCCCACAAATTGCATAGCAGTGTTTGCCTAGAACTGCTGAATCAGATAACACAATTCTCTATTGAGAAATAGTTTGAACCTACTGCAGTTTTTATTTATGTCCAGTGTTTCAAATTACCTTCAACATCCAAAAGAAAACTTAAAAACTCAAAACTTCATATTTTTGTCATACCAGAGCTCAATAGGCAATCACAGTTCTCCACAATTTTACCTTTTGTTCAGTAATTTAGTGGATAGGGTAGAAAATTCTCAGGTTACAGTATTTCCCCAGCAGTGACTCCTGGTGTCATCTAGAGCTGTGTTTCTCAAGCTCAGCATCTTTAAGATGTGTGGACTTCAACTCCCAAGAAATCCCCAGTCAGTCTGGGAGTTGGTCCATACAACTCAGTTGCTGAACTTGAGAAATGTTGAACGAAAGGGACTTTTAAGTGGCCATAAGTTCAGGACTTTAGAGTAGAAGACTCTAAAGAAAGGAAGCTAACCAATACAGGTAGTCCTCAACTTATGACCCATTCATTCAGTGACCACTAAAAAGTCCCTGAATGAAGGGACTTATGACTGGTGCTTGAAATTATGGCTGTTGTAGTGCCCCTGCAGTCAACACATTGTGATCTGGGTTCTTAGCACTTGTGCAGTGTTGCTAAGCACTTTGTGATCATGTGATAGCCATTTACAATCTTCCCTGCCAGCTTCCTCAGAAAGCCAACAGGAAAGCTGGCAGGGAAGGTTGTAAGACCCTTCCTGTCACTGGTACAGTGAGCATAGTGTGCCAGTTCCCCTCCCCTCCCCGGGTTAGAAAGTTAGAACGGCTTTCTAACCTAGGGTAGAGGGAAGGGAAGTGATATGTTGTGGTGGAGAAAGGAATTGGAGGGTGGGAACAGACTTGTGCACCGCACAGGAAAAAGGAAGCTTGAAGGGCTTCCTTTCTCTAGCACAGTGGGCTGGTTCCATCTTGCACACAGAGGGGAGAGGAAGGCCTTTCTCTGGCCCAGTGCAGGCATTCCCTTCTGTGCATGAAGCAGAGTTGCCTGCCCTGTTTCAGCAGGAATCTCTTTTGCTCTGTTCATTTAAGCAGCATTTAAGTCAAGGATTGCCTGTACTTTTTCTTTTCACACTACTATATGTACCTTTTAGTGTAAGAAACTTTATAATGCAATGTAATATATATTTATATACTGTGTTTCCCCGAAAATAAGACCCTGTCTTATATTTTTTCCCCACCAAAAAAGGCACCAGGTCTTAATTTTTTTTGGGGGGGGGGGGTGGCTTCCACTGACTCACCTCACTTGTGCGCGTCGCCCCCAGCCTCTTTTTCACTATCAGAGGCCTTCAGGAACTTCTTCATCTGGCAAGGCCAGCAAGGTTTCCTGAAGGCCTCTCTAGCCGATTAACAGATAACAGATCGATCCGGAGCTCTGTTATCGGCTACAGAGGCCTTCAGGAAAGCCTTGCTGGCTGCAGAAGAAATGGGCCGAGGTGTGCGAGGCCTGGCTGCAACTATCCGAAGGTAGGGCGGCTCCACCACCCCCATCCCCACCCTAGCTTAATTTTTACCCGTGCACCTTGGAGTGGGCAGGGTCTTAATTAGGGCTTATTTTTTGGGGGGGAGGACTTATATTGGGCGCGCATGTAAAAATCAAGCTAGGACTTACTTTCTGAGTAGGTCGTATTTTCAGGGAAACACGGTGTGAGGTGGCTAAATTGCATTTTCAACTGTTTTCTCAGGAAACACCTCTTCTTTAAAAAATATTCATAAATTTCAACAGAAGATATGACTCTCAGAAATTGAAGGTAGACATTTTTGCATAGTTGCTTTTTATTAATAACTCCTGTGAGAGAAGATTTTTTTCCTTTTATCACACTGCACATTCAGGCAATTCAAATCAAACTATTTTGGAACCTTAGCCTGGACTTTATTGTCTTCACTTTGATGTATTCTTGTAGATTAACTGAATATCTCATTTTAATTATTTTAGGAATGTTATAGGATTATCAGTCATTTACCATATTATACTGTATCTATGTTAAGTATAAGAACAAATTTAAAATTGCTATGTTTCTCATTTAGCAATACATACATACCCAATAAAGTTCAAATATGCCTGATAAACAAATACATTTTTACAGAACTTAATTGTTTTAATGTTTGCAACTATTCAAATTTATACAACCAACCATAAAAATGTTAGGAGCAGAATGCAACATTTTCTTCAAAAATAATATGGGCAAGAACGGTTAGAATCATTAAATCATAGGGCTCTAAGGGACCTTGGAGGTCTTCTATTCCAACCCCTGCCCACGGCAGGAGACCTTATTGCATCCCAAACAAATGGCTGCCCAATCTTTTCTTGAAGACCATAGAGAGAGGAAGAAACTTCTTTGTTAACATTATTATTTGCCACTTGCAGTTCACTTTGCAGGGAATTTTAAATTTAACCAAAATAAAGGGAGTTAATTGGTGTAGTAGTTAAAACATCAGGCTACAAAGCAGGAAACTGAATTTCACAAAAGAACTATAAAGTGATAAAAACTGCAATGGTTTCCAGTTTCCTTCCGGGTCCAATCCCAGCTGCTGGTAATGACTTACAAAGCCCTACATGGCCTGGGTTCTTTGAGGGACTGCCTCTCCCCAATCACCTGCCAATAGATCTAGCAGGAGGGTCATGCTGCAAGTCCCATCAGTTAGGGAGTCATCTGGTAGGATCTAGAAAAACCTTTTCTGTTGTGGCACACCTCCTTTGAAACATCATCGCCCTGGAAATAAGAGTGGGCCCAACTTGCTGGCCTTTCAAAAGACCTGGAAAACACGTTTCTTTCAATAGGCATGGGCTCCAGAGAACATGGCAGAGCCAGCACAATGTTATTGTCAGAGGTGATTACCTTGTTTCCCCGAAAATAAGACCCGGTCTTATATTTTTTGGGCTCCAAAATAAGCAGTAGGGCTTATTTTTGGGGAAACACGATTTCAGGGTGATCAGTTCAGCTGGGTGCCCCACTCCCCTGGGGCATGCACAAAAGGTGGTGACCACACGGGGGCCGACATTGTCCGGCAGCAGCTGCAGCCTGCTGGACTCTTGGTCGGCGCACTCTCGGGCTATGCAGCCTGCGCCGTGCAGGTGAGTTGATTACCTGTCCAAGCAGCAGACAGCAGCAGAGGCATGGGGGGAGGCACGTATTCCAGACGTGCTGTGTGGGCCACGGGAAAGCCGAGAGTTGGTGGTCCGGAGCAGTCGGGTGGCTGTGGGAGGCTTGATTTCACGCGGTGGCACTGGCAGCAGACGAAGGCAGACGCACGCCCCCCCCCCAATCTGGATGTGCTGTGCAGGCAGCAGGCAAGCCGAGAGATGGTGGGGTGGGGTGGAGTGGCCAGCCCTGGGAGGCTCTTCACATCTCTCGGCTTACTTGCAGCCCGTGCGGATTGTCTGCTTTCCCCCCGCGCCTCTGCCTCCATTTGCTGCCAGTGCCACCGCACAAAGACGAGCCTCCTGCGGCCGCCCACCTGCTCCAGCCCACTGTCTCTCAGCTTTCCCGTGGCCCGTCCAGATTACGTGCCTCCCACCCCGCCTCTGCCTGCTTGGACAGGTAATCAAGTCATCTGAACTGTGCATGCTGCGGCCGGACACCGTCGGCCCCCGTGCGCTTGCCACCTCCTGTGCTGGCCACACCCATCCCCCTTCACTAGGGCTTATTTTTTGGGGTAGGGCTTATATTAGGCTCATGTGTAAAAATCAGGCTAGGGCTTATTTTCAGGGAAACATGGTACCTCAGCTATGATGGTTTTTGTATGCTTTTGTCTTGTTCATAGAGTTTTTGTTCCAGTTATATTGTTTTAGCTATTTGCCATCAATCCAGAGTTTATTGATGGGTGGGCTTTGTAAATTGAAATAAATAAAATAATATAGCAAATGGAAATTTAATTAATGGAAGCCCATAATTCTGGGGACTGGGAATGGTAAAAATAGCAAGGGAGGAAAGAATTAAGTATTTAGCATGCTTCTCCAGACCCATTAATCCCCTTCAGAAATATAGGGACTTAATCACACTCAACAGATGGTTGCCGATGTGCTATCTGCTATCTCTATTCAAATCAGCTATCCAGTTTGCAATTATACCTCTACGTGAAGCAGCACAGAAACAGCAGCAGTGAACAATAAACAGAACGATCTTACACATCACTGAATGTTGTTCTCCTTATTCCTTGCCTCCCTTTCAGGTCACGATTGTCACACTGCAGCACATTGGAAGTGATGAGTCATTTACCAGATACAATCACAAAACTCCCACTAACCACTTCATTGTTATAAGGAGAAAAGGCAAAGTAGAAATAAAAATGAAAAAGGAGTCTGGAAGAAATATTAATAACTTGCACTATACCGATGATTATACCCTGATAATTAAAAATGCAAAGGATCTGCAAGCTCTAACACTTCAAAGAATAGCACTTGGTTGAGCAACCATGTAGGACTTGGAAAAGATATTCAAATGCTGTGATGTGTCTATACCTAGAGATCAGAATCGTGCAAATCATGGTGTTTCCTATGACACTCTATGAAAGCAAAAGTTGGACTTCAAAGAAGCAGAATAGGAAAGGCATTGACACCTTTGAACTTTCGTGTTACAGAAGATTCCTGAGAATACCCGCTAACAGCTAAGAAAACAACCTGATGGATCATTGAACAAAACAATCCAGAATTCTCACTTGGAAGCACAAATGACCAGGCTCAAGTAATCCTACTTTGGACACATTATGCAAAGACCTAGCTCTTTGAAGAAGACTCTAATGCCGGAAAAGGTGGAAGAAAAGAGAAGAACAGAATAACTTGCAACAAGGTGGATGGAGTCAGTTACACTGGCAATGAGTACACCATTGAGACTTGAAAGAATCTGGAGAATCTATGTGGCCACTAGGAGTCAAAAACGACTTGATGGCATGGTAATCAATCACTCCTATTTCCACTATCACAAGGGCAACAGTTATACTTACAACTGAACCAAGAGCAGAAAGCTTTTCACGTGAAAGACATATCATAAAATCTCACATGATTTCATCATATTTGCAAATATTTGCTTCGCTTTTTCAAATACCCATAGAATGTCAGGCTAAGAAAAAGTTCTCATTATCACCAATGGAAGCTTTTTTTTCTACACCTAAATGCAAGTAGGGAAGGCCGGGGTTTTGCAAAACGGATGCAATTGGAGAAGTTTACGGACGATGTCAGGAAGGGAAAATAAAGGATTGTGGAAAAAAAAAAGTTCATACTTTCATGCTTGTTAATTTTGAAAAATTAACTTGGCATAAAAAAGAATTAATCAACTAGCATGAATACTTACTTCCCTCCATTGAGAAAGTTGTACATTTAACTGCTTGCTGTTTTTAACTCCTTAGCAATTCAAAAAAACCAAGCTATCCGTTTCCCATCAATTACTAAATTTATTCAAGTGTTTAAAATAAATAATTGTCAAAGATTTTTTTCTGAAAATCTTTGACCTGGTCATCTTCCCACCCATGTACCTGTTGATACTCTAAAAACAGTAACAAAAAGCAAAAGCAAACATAAATCTATAACAAGATAGTGAGTAGGATTTAAGTCTGTGGAATCTATACTGGTTTTTCTTCGGCAAGTCTTGTTTTACTATGTGTCAATTATTTTTATTTTTATTACTGTTTCTACAAGTTGCTTAGAATAGAAATTAACCTGTCAACATATAACTTCTCACATCTCATCTGGGTTTTTTTTTTTTAAATGCTATCATATTGCTTACATTCCAGTTCTCTGGCACAGCTTGATTTGATGGACAACTTATGTGCCAGCAATTTCACATCTGAATTCTTTAAAAACCCTTTTATGAATGCCATTAAGACCAGACGATTTGTAACAGCATAGCTTGCTCAAGAGTTTTGGTCCATCCAGTTTTGGTCACATCATTACAAAAAAGATGTTGAGACTTTGTAAAAAGTGCAAAGAAGAGCAACTAAGATGATTAAGGGCGACGAAAACATATAAAGAAATGTTGCAGGAACTGGCTATGGTTAGTCTAGACTCTAGAGTAAAGAAAGACTAGGGGTGACATGATAAAAGTATTCTGGTTACTTGAGGGGCTGCCACAAAGAGGAGGGGGTCAACTTATTTACCAAAGTAAACAGGACAAGAAACAATGGATGCAAACTAATCCAGGAGAGAAGCAACCTGGAACTAAGGAGAAACTTCCGAACATTCAGGACAATTAAACAGTAGAACAGCTTGCCGTCAGAAGTTGTGGGTGTTTCATCACTGAAGGTTTTTAAGAAGAGACTGGAAAGTCACTTGTCTGAAATGGTTTAGGGTCTCCTGCTTGAGCAGGGGGTTGGACTAGAAGACCTCCAAGGTCCCTTCCAGCTCTATTCTAATTGAGTGGATCTTCTCCTTTTCTTTCCACCTCAAGTTTGATTTAATTGTTTTGATTTGTTCCTCAAGAAACTCAATATAGATGCAGGTACCTGTACTGCGTATTTTGCAGGAGAAACAAAAATGACTGCAAGTATCTTCAGGACATCTGAGTCAAGAAAAAGCTGGAACTATGTTCATGTCAGATGATAAAATGTAGTTCTTTATATACTGGAACAAGAGAATAGAATAGTATCCACATGCACCTTTGATTCATGGTATTCTATTTGGAAAGGACGACTGACTCCACTTTCTTTTTCTTCCCTTCTAGGTTTGTTTTCTTACCTATTATTGTTCTTTTGTCTTTTGTACTGTTTCTGTGTTTCTTTGCATGGTCCTTTATTTTTAAATATTTCAACAATTGTAAACCACACCCAGGGTCACTAGTGGTTGCAGAAATATACATTTAATAAATAATTATTTGTGCTCAAAGAAAAAAATGAGAATTTTCCAAATAAATGTTACATAAAAACTTGCTATGTTATATATCAGTGATGGCGAACCTATGGCACACGGAGCCTTATCTGAGGGCACGCGAGGCATTGCCCTATGTCAGCTCGAGCGCGCATGTGCATGCTGGCCAGCTGATTTTCGGCCTTCCGGAGGCTTCAGGTAAGCCTCGGGAGCCTGTGGATGGCGAAAAACGGACCCAACGGCCCAACCGGAGTTTCCAAACCCCCGCCCGAACCCCCACCCTCCGGAAGGCCGAAAATCAGCTGGAATCCGTTTTTCGCCATCCACAGGCTCCGGAGGCTTCAGTGAGTCCTACGTGCATGCGCGGGGGGCAGCGCAGGGGGGTTGTGCGTGCATGCGTGGGGGGGGAGGGCATTGCATTATGGGTGTGGGCGCACACATGCTATCTCGCGCGCGTGCGCCCTTTTGGCACCCGAGCAAAAAAAGGTTCGCCATCACTGTTATGTATTATATTGTAATATACTAATGATTAGTTAATAGATATTACAATTATATTAATTTAGTTAATATATTATATTATTATATATTATACTAGCTGAATACCCGTGCTCCGCTACGAAACTATGTGATCGGGTTTGATAAATTGACACTTACAGTTTGAAAATTAATGAGGAATGTGTAACTCCATAGCATCAGAGCGTGTTCATATAAGGCAACTGGCAGTTGGAACAGAGGGGGAGGGGGAGGGGGAGGGGGAGTAGAACGTCTAACTCATTAGAATCAGAGCGTGTTAATAATAATATAAGAAATACCAAT
>QLTV01014916.1:4527561-4562494 GCA_003457575.1 Thermophis baileyi | reverse complement strand
CAACCTTGTGAAGACTTACAGAAAACGTTTGACCTCTGTCATTGCCAACAAAGGATATATAACAAAGTATTGAGATGAACTTTTGATATTGACCAAATACTTATTTTCCACCATAATTTGCAAATAAATTCTTTCCAAATCAGGCAATGTGATTGTCTGGATTTGTTTTCTCATTTTGTCTCTCATAGTTGAGGTCTACCTATGATGTCAATTACAGGCCTCTCTCATCTTTTTAAGTGGGAGAACTTGCACAATTGGTGGCTGACTAAATACTTTTTTGCCCCACTGTATAAGCCATGGGTGACTTGGGGCCAGTCACTCTCAACTCACCTCACCTAACAGGGTTATTGTTGTGAGAAAAATAGGATAAGAAAGAAGTATTAGCTACATTTGCCACTTTATTTATAAAAATAATAAAGGCGGGATATAAATAAACAATACTATTTTCCCATAAATAAACAATACTATTTTCTTTCAACTTTTGAAAGAAAATACTTCCAGTCTCTAATGATTACAAATAATTTCTCAGTACTAATACAGAAGACAGGTTACATGTTTTTAATTAAGGTAATTTAGATTTAATAACTTTTATAACACTTACCTGATAGGGCTGAAAGGCACTATCTTCAGATAAGAAATCCAGCTGTCTGTCCACAAGAAATTCAACTGCAGTAATAGAACTGTATACACTTTTCCCAACCAAAGGTTTAAAAGTCTGCAGACAAATTAAAACACAAGAATATAAATGTCTTGCCTGTTTAAGTTCTAAATATGCTATGCTCTATTTTGTTTGATAAATACAAAACAACTATCTATTAGAACACAACATATTGCTTGGAGATCAAGCTACTTTCATTCTGACTGTGCAATTTTGATCAGTCAGTACCTGTTGAACCCCACCCAGCTGGGCCAATCTAAGGAAGTAATAACTACAAATTTCATGCATTTATTTTTAATGCTAGTTAATTCCTATTACAGTTTCTTGGAAATGAAGCTTCCTAGCTTCATTTATAGTATGGTAATTTAATACTGTTTGTCTTTGAATACTGTGAAACGTTTCTCCCCATAATTCTCACCACATAGGCTGAGTTGCTATTCACAAGATATGCTGTGAACTGACCCATCCACTGCTCCTTTATTGTGTTTTCTTCCATTTCTTTTCCAGTCTCTCTAAAACCTTTCACATTATCCACCTTATTAAAAAAAGCAGTCCAATGTATTTAATTAATACTTATTTTCAAACATTGAGCCTTCTGCAAGCTTGAGAAGCCATCATCATGTAGTGAAGCAACTGAAGACAAGTTTCTGTTCTGTCGTTCTGTGCACAATGCATCATTATAAAGGAGAGGCTCCATCCTTAATAATGCTCAGGATCAAATCAAATTGAACTCCTAGTGCCGTGATGGCGAACCTATGGCACGCGTGCCAGAGGTGGCACGCAGAGCCCTCTCTGTGGACACGCGCGCCGTTGCCAGCTGCTCTTCTGGTTTCCGGCACGCATGCGCGCCGGCCAGCTGGTCTTTGTGGGCGTCGGAGTGCCGGAAAACGGCCCGGAAAATGGCCAAAAATCAGGTATGCGCGCGCTGGCCAGCTGGTCTTCGGGTTTTTGGTGCTCTGGCGCGTGCGAAGACCAGCTGGCCGGCGCACATGCGCCTGCCAGAAACCTGAAGACCAGCTGGCTGGCTCGTGCATGCGCACTGGCCAGCTGGACTTCAGGTTTCCGGCGCTCCGGCGCGCTGCCTGCAAAGAGTTGCAATAGTTATCATAATGTATCTGTCATGGTTCTAATAAGCTAGATGTTTTAAATTTTCTTTAAGCGGCTATTCCTTTGCCCACATATACAGGAAGGAAGGAGAGTAATACTCCAGTTTAATACATGGACAGACGTAATACTACAGCTAATTGTAATAATGAGTCTGGTAGGTTAAAAAGGTCAGACTTTTTTTTTCTTTCTTATGTCACCGTTCATAGTTCAAGGAGCAAAGAATGTTTTGACTTGGGAACAGCCATTTCAGGTAATCTCAGACAGAAACAAAGATACTGCATTCCAAGAATTGATTTCTTTAAAAAATGTAGAGAATACTAGAGTTTAGAGTTGAACTATTGAGTTCCTGATGTTTTCTAACCTTGGTTGTTTTCCTACAAATGTATTCTTACTTGGTTAGGTAACATTATCAATGCATGGGACAGACACTGATGCACTGATGTTACCTATTACCTGTTATTGGTAATAAAACCCCTGCAGGAAAACAACTAAACCCCAACTTTTCTACCTTAAATGGTCCTCTGGGTATTCTGAGGTGACTTTGTTTCAAGGTTTGAATTAAACACTTGAGGCAATTTGAGATCTGTTCTCAAACACAGTAATTTTAGAATGTTTCAGCAAAACTTTTAAGTACAGTTGCTTTGTTCCTGAAGCCTGAAACAAAGGTTCCCATTTGGTGCTCAGTCTAAACAAAATATTCACATTCTGTTTTACCCAATGAAAGATAAACATAACAATTTTGAAACATTGGTATTGACTGAAAATTCTGTAATATTGAAGCCAAATAAATCCATCATATTGCTCCTGTTAGAAGAGCAACTAAGATGATTAAAGGCCTGGAGACTAAAACATATGAAAAATGGTTGCAGGATTTGGGTTTGGCTAGTTTAAAGAAAAGAAGGACTAGGGGTGACATGACAGCAGTATTCCAGTATTTGAGAGGTTGCCACAAAGAGGAAGGGGTCAACTTATTTACCAAAGCACCTGTAGGCAGGACAAGAAACAATGGATGCAAACTAATCAAGGAGAGAAGCAACCTGGAACTAAGAAGAAACTTCCTAACAGTGATGACAATTTACCAGTGGAAGTTTGCGGTCCGAAGTTGTGGGGGCTTCATCACTGGAGGTTTTTAAGAGACTGGACAGTCACTTGTGTGAAATGGTATAGGGTCTCCTGCTTGAGCAGGGGGTTGGACTAGAAGACCTCCAAGGTCCCTTCCAGCTCTATTCTGATTATGTACTCAGCTGAATTAAAAAATAAATAAAACCAGCCTGAAGCAAAATTCTTTTATAACTATAACTCTCCTATAATTCTAAAATTGTATTTACTATTAAATGCTATTTAAAGTAGCTTGCCATCTAGTATTTTAAGCATACCTACAATATATGGAGTGCATATATTTGGCTCTTTCCATAATTAAAATGTGATATATGCGCCTAATTGTTTCAGAGATATCCAATTATAGAAGGAGGTTACATGCTAAATCTTTGGAAGGATTTCAAAATTGGTAGTTCTAAAATCTTCCAGACAAAATTAGCTCTGACTGAAAATAATCTCAGGACAGAGATCAATAAATAAGACCATGGTTGTCTGCTGCACTTCACATATAAAAAAGACTGCGCTGTTTCTATGAGGTACAATGAATGTAACAGCCCTACTGGCTTCATTTGAAAAAAGAAACCTTATGTGTTTTAAATTCTGTAATTGAAGATATGGATGATTATTTCAAGGCAGTGCAAAAATCAAGACAGCTGTGGCATCACCTACTTATTCCATTGGCCTCTCCTAGCAACAGCATGGCTTACCATCCCACATTCTCCAAAGTTCCTTTGGCTACTCATTCCTTTCCCAACTTCAGCAATTATTCCTATTCGGAAGACCTAAGTAAGGTTTTTCAGATCTTTTTCAGATAAACTAACGTTTTGAGACCCTGACAAAGCTGAAGTGTTTTTTTTAGTGTTTTAGTTTCATTTCATAATCCTCATGAACTCATGGTCATTTATATTAAATAACAAAGTCTAGAAATTAAATTTTCACTTGACAGAAAAGTTGTGCCTTATTGAAATACTTTACATACACACATACATACACTCATCAAATATAATTCAAAAATACCATTTTATCATTAAGTTTATTACTTATTATTTTAAAGATTGAGATGATTACAGAAGTTAATCAGGCGGTTTGGTTTTTCTCGAGAGTTATTTTCTAATGTGAAAAACACATTTTTATAAAGAAAACATGATCTCCCTCACCTTCCTTCCTATGAAAAAGGTCAAAAGGTTCTGTAAGTAGGTAAACAATTGACGGTGCCAGTTAAAGAGATAATTAAAGACGATGAAATGCTATATTAGCTAGATAATTATGGGAAAAAATGATCCTCATTACTGCATTTTTAGATACTTATTCATTAGTTGCCCTTGAATAAAAAGCATGCTTACCAAAAATGACAGCTGGGAAACCTATATGGGCAATTGTATCTATGCCACGTTCAGTATCAAAATAGAAATAAATTAAATACATGAAGTGCTTATAAATACATTTTAATATGTTGCTATTTATAAATATATTCCAACTTAAGTACAGCGTTATTGGTTGTATTAGAAATGCTTTAAGCATCATACGATGCATGGTATATTATCAATGCAAAACAAAATATGGCATGCAATGTTTTTATTAAACAAAATCACCCGTACTTTTGTATTCTGGTATATTTTACTCCTGAAAACATTTAAATTATTTAAATACATAAAAAGTTAAGACTGCACACCTATAATTCTGTAAGTTGCAGTACTTCAATGGCCTTAGGAAACTATAGTGAACCATAATTTGTTACAAACTGTTTGTAATACTACTGAAAAACTGCTAGAAAGATGTAATTTATCATCAGGTTTATACCAGAAAGGGAGCAACTATGTATACAAGTCCTAGAGGCTTGTCTACATTACTATAATAGCCTCCTGTTTATACTTAGACTGTCTAAGAACAACTGTGTCTTGTTTGGGTCTCTATGCAGCACTGAATTCCATTCTCATGAGAGAGAAAAAAACCAGGACCAGATGATTATTCCTTGAAAGGAATGTTTAAAAAAAATCAGCCAGAGTTCCTAACATTAAATTCAGCTGCTCAAACTGGCCTCCACCTACAGACATGCGTTAAACACATTGCATTTCAGCAATATACCATTTTCATTTCCTCTCTTACCGGAAATGCATTTACTTACTGCAGAATGAAATGTATTGTTCTGAACTGCTTACTCAAATCTGTTCAGAAATATCCTTTAAAACATTATGTATTTTAGAAGTCTTTAAATCTTACATTAGTAGTGTTTCAACAATTACTTTACTGATTTAAATAGACTAGAATCCAATGTAAGAAAAATGTAACAACTTCACAAAATGGGATTTGAAAGTTTTAGCAAGAGAAACAAATTAGAACTTTAGCAAGATATTATGAAAGGATTACATTCAGTGACAGAGAAACTTAATACAGACACCAAATATTTTTTGACAGAATTAAGTACAGAATGATGTACTGATTATATAACCATTTAAGTGCTAAGTGCTATATAACCTTTTCAAATTGTTTTGCATTAATCTACAACATTTAGAAATAAAGACAGATACAACACAGAGCTTATTTGATTGAAAATGCTTTCTAATATTTAAATAACATTTTTAAATGGTTCATCAGCATGTTTTCCAATTGATTCCCTAGTGGTGGATTTTTCCAAAGGTGTTCAATATGTTTACAAACAACAAAAATGAGATTAAGCAATATGCAGAGTTTTTTTTTAAAAGAAAATAGTTATTACCCTAACAAATGAGAGCCTCTCCCAGTAATCCTAGATTGGTTGTGCAGACTAACTCTGCCATCGTGTGTGTGTGTGTGTGTGTGTGTGTGTGTGTGTGTGTGTGTGTGTGTGTGTGTGTGAGAGAGAGAGAGAGAGAGAGAGANGCGGGTGGTGGGGTGGGGGTGGGGAGGGGGGGGAGGGGGTGGGTGGGGGGGTGAGGGGGAGAAAGAGAGAGAGAGAGAGAGAGAGAGAGAGAGAGAGAGAGAGAGAGAGAGAAAATAAGAACAGCTTTAATAGCAACACTTACCCCTTCTCAGATTTAGGTCATGATAATTTCTGGTAAGGTCATTTACATAAGAAAACAGTCTCTAAACATACAAGGAAACCATCCACTAGAAATCCATAGGAGAGAAAATATCTGGAGCAAGGCTTTTTCTTCGGCAGACATTCTGGCCTAGAGCAAAAAAAGACTTCAAAATGAGGAGCAATCGCTCTGCTTACAACATGTTGAAAGAAGGGAAGAGGCGGTGCTCTGAACTGTAACTAATCCCCCATCACAGGTGGTGATGGAGTCACTTCCAGGATAGTCACATTGCTGATGACTCATATGGCTGGCCTGGCCAAAGAGCATGGGTCATAATTTTAACTACATACAAAGGCAGACTGACAGCTCATGTTTAATATCTATAAACAGAAAATCCAGATATCAAGTTTCCACTTTCCTGAATTACTCCAAAGCATATTAGAAATGAGACCTACTTTGAGATAAAAATGCATACTATAACCCCAAATAGGAAGAGCACTATAAAGCAAGACAGAAAATTCTTCACTAGCTAAAAGGGCATTTAATTTCTAAAATCCAAATTGTCATACGATGCTATTTGAAAATCCTGGAATGATGATATTCTCAAAACAGATAGAGCAGCTAGCCCTTTCAAGTTTTATTTTGAGTAACAATATTTGGAAACAGATACATTAGATTTTAAAGTTCATTCCAGCTAATTGGCACTACTGCACAGGAAAGATGATATGATTGTAAACACTGATCTGAAAATGTATTTACGGATTCAGCTGCCTTACAGCTTAAGTTAGCAGGGATAGCCAGATGTTGAAGAACAAAGGATGAGAAAATAAAACAATGTATTAAATTATGTAATCAAATTTAAAAATGCGATTACTTTTGTAACAGAAAGGAAATGAGAAACAAAGCCAATATACTACCTAATATTCCAAAGTTTTTAAACAATTTAGTAGCATTCTTTATTCCTTGGAACATAAATATTTTCCCTGTGATAGGCAAAACTATTGTGTTCAGTGACCCCTTTTGGTTTAGTAAGTTCTTTTTCTCTTCAGTGAGCAGGCTGGATAAGTGCCTTTTTAGACCATTTTAAGACCATTTTAATGAGGTGTGTACCAGGGGTGGGTTCTATTTACCTTCCCCACCGGTTCGCATCGCGACGAAAGTGCACGTTTTGCGCGCGTGCGCTCGCTTCGCTCCCACGCGCGTTCCTTCCCAAAAATGATCCTCTGAGCATGCTCAGTACTTTAAAAAAAACAAAAAACCCTTCCGCGTTGCAAACGAGGCAACGAGCATGGAAAACAGCTGCGGAGCACAATTCAATCTGCTGCCCCTGGGCTTCGGAAGCAGAAATAAAGGTCAGTATGAACCAGGGGTGGGCGGGCAGGCCCACTTTCAGGAACACAGAGAACCGGTTCGCTCTTGGCTTGGAGTCAGAGCTACTGGTTCTAAAGAACTGGTCCGAACCGGCAGCAACCCACCACTGGTGTGTACCCTCCCTCTGATTTCTTCTGCCCTGGCAATGAGAATCCTTGTATCACACCCTTGTGCTCTTGCTGTCCCTCACATTGCTTTCAAATTTTGTTGGGTTGATAGTTGGGACTACAGTACTCAAGACAATTACGAATGGATGGTCAGACTGGTGGCTGTTGTCTGATTCCTGACCAGTTCACACTCAGTGGTGTTCCCATGCCAGATTGACTAGGTGTCAGGGTTCCAAAAAACACCCCCAACGAAAAGATGGCTTCCAAAGAGAAAAGATGGCTTCCAAAACTGACACTAGGACTAACAGTGCAAGAATCTGATCTCCCTGTTCAGAGATGATTGGCATGGGTAGGGTTTGGTGGCAATCTGGTTCTTGGGCTAGGACCAATCAGGGATCATCTATTTCTTTTCTTTTCTTATATCCCACTTCTCCTTTAGAATCTCAGGGCAGTGCTCCTCCTTCCTATTTATCCCCCATAGCAATTCAGTGAAATGAATTGGAGAGATAGGGGGAGATTACAACAGAGACTGGCTAAAGGCCATCTAATGAGCTTCTATGGCTGAGTGTGTACTTGAATCTGAGTTTGCAGTGTCAATAGTATATCCCACATAAACAGTATACACAGAGTGGAAAGGTGTTTTGTTTTAAACTGAGAACAAAAACACCAGGCTCCAGATGTTCTATCAAAGTGTTCCAAATCAGCTGAATTTTGGCAGAAGCAAAAGCCGTAACATGTGGTGTTCCGTATTTCAGTTAGAACAAGGCTGCAGGAATCCCAGAGTGAATAGAGGGTGAGCAGGGCAAAGCTGGTGAACATCATTCCATCTTTCTCCTTCTTTCAAAACATAGATATAATGTATGTAGTGCTATTGGTGCTGCTGTTGTGTCCTCTGCATGACCTGCACACCTGTTCCTCTATGACCTCAGCAGGTCAAGCGTGGCCTTATTCCACTGCCCTGCTCATCCTAGATCTTCTTAGTGTCTTCCCTTCCCTCCTCCTACCTCAGCTACACTCAACACACAAGCCATATGTCCTGCCATTCTGTCTGCCCCAAATTTTTACCAGTGTTTTCCCGTCTCTTTGCCATCTTACAATTGCCAAAGAAACCCCTCATACTTTTTCCTGTATTTCCACTCCCCTTTGCTTGGAACCACCATATGTTGGTTATGTATTCAGATCAAAAATGCATATTTAGGTTGATGGCCCCAAACCATCTGATTCTTTCATGAATTTGTTCAAACAAAAACCATTTTAAATATCCCTACTTTACATTCTGCAGTTGGAAGAATTGCTATGTTTTTTTTTCCTCTTTAATAGAAACCAGGAAAAATGTACAGAATATGCTGATACTCATAATGTTCAGAATTGACATTAAATTTTGTTACTTTAAATCAGGGGTGTCAAACTCACGGTGTCACGGCGTAGTCACGTGACGTATCAGGACTTCCCCCCCTTCGCTAAACTGGGCGTGGCCAGCATGTGACGCATCCGGCCCACAGGGTTTGACAGACCTGCTTTAAATTATATACAAGTATGATGGCAGAATTCTGAATTTCCTAGAAAGTCTATACCACTTCAGATTTGATATAGGGAATACCATTTATTAATGCTTTGTTTTATAGGTAGAATTGCTATAAAATCTTAACTTATGCATGGAGACTCCAAAGTTGCATCCTCAGCATGACAATGGCTCCAATTTAGGTTTTGGGCAGATCTTAAATTAGGGAGACTAGTTTGTGGCAGTTTCCTTTTCCAATAATTTCAAACAACTGCTTGACAGTAAAAATTGACAAGAAGAAGAAAAAGTGTTGATTTATAATAACAATGTATGCATAATATACACCACTGAATTATTTCTAAAATAATATTACTAATCATTAGAATATATGCCTTCACACACGAATAGCTTCATTTGTACTTACATAATTCCAATAAAGTATTTCACTCACCATGTGCTTCAACTCACATTCTGCCAGCAATTATCAAACCAATCTATATCTACCCTTAAAAAAACAGAGGTGCTTTTTTTCTTCTTTGCACCGCCAATCCGGCTTACAGACTATAACAGTACACAGAACTGCAATCAGCAAATACTCCATGACCTTCAATTACTACCTTGGCTTAAAGCCACAAAACCAGTGTATTACTGCTTGTGTCCTGTCTTATAGTGAAAGTAGTCAGGGTGGTTTAAAGCAAAAAGACAGCTTTTGCTTATTAAAGAAAACTGAATAAATGAAGTTTGTTACTTCATATATTATGAAAATATATTTAAATTAACAGTGATTGTAAGAGTATGTTCAGATTGCACAATTAAATATGAAAGATTACCAGGAGTAAAAAAAAAGATATTGGTTCAATCATGGAAAATATAATAAGACCTTGTGTTGGTAGGCACTGTTCTTAAGGCTGAAGTGCAACTGAGTAAGAGAGAAGCTGAGTAAGACCAGAACCTACCAATGCACACCCCACCTGGATCATTTGTTCCTTAACCTCTAGAGGAACAGAAAAATATATGTACCTCTGCTAGGGAACTGCTTTGTACTGCCAATAGCAATGCTTTCATTGCAGCTCCTTTGCTGGTATAGAACAAGATGAATAGCCAGCTGGAACTCTTTTATCTGCAGGCTGGCTGACAGCTAGCAGTGAATTGTGATTCACTTCTGAAAGAATAATAGCATAAATAAATCAGAGAACACTACAAAATTAAAAATGCACACTTCTTTCCAACATGTTTTTCTTTTAGCATAAATTTTAATCATTAAAAATCAGGTAATCAACAATTAAAAACATCTAGACTATATGTGTGTGTGTATGTGTGTAGTATATATACACACACATACATACAGTCTAGATGTTTTTAATTGTTGATTACCTAATTTTTAATGATTAAAATTTATGCTGAAAGAAAAAACCTGGACCAAGGCAATCATAGAATGGATCCCATTCGATAAAAAGCATCTATGAAAGAGATCTAAAACAAGATGGATTGACATCATCATCAAGTATTATGGCCCCAACTGGCTCAGGACTGTATTGGTTGGAAACATGTGGAAGACGCCTTTAAATATAATAAACACACACACACACACACACACAGAGTTTGTTCTAGTTCTTATCAGCTCATTCTGTTTCCTTTATTTCTAAAGCAAATATTTCTATCAATTTGAATTTCATAAAGAATTCCTGTGGAAACAATGATTATCATCTAATCTAGCCTCACTGTAGCTAATGATGAGTACATTATAAAGCTAAATGTTACTATATTTGTCAATTATACTTTTAGAAGCAGTACAATGACAGTGATGGTTACAGCATGTCTGGTCTAGTTCTAAAAATTATTTAACTGAGAACTCTGTGTACAAATGTTCTGTTAATAATATCTTTTTGAAGAAAGGGCGTTGGTCTTACCTGAGACGCCTTTTCTTGTGGTGGTGGAGATAGTATCCAGGAATCGGTTAACTCCGTCTGTCATCTTATTGGACTGAGTCTGCAACTTTAACGACACGCCTCCTCCGGTCGTCCTCCCAGCTTTTAGACTCGGTCGATCTTAAGAACTAGACGTGTTCTCGTGGTTCCCATTCCTGAATTCTATCATCCACCTTTCGATCCTTAATTGGCAATAACTTTACAGCAAATTCTTCTTCCCAGTGTGAAGGGCCTCGCTTGAACCCGCTGAAGGCTGCATGGCGGTGATCTCCAAGGAATCTCCTGGCCAACGTGAAGGGCTTGCCTGAAACCGCTGAAGGCCGCGTGGCAGCGATCCGACTGTCTGGAGACAGCGGATCAGGGCAGTGCCTACGAGTTTGCTCCAGAACACTGACCCTTCTGCTCATCGAATGAGGCAAACTCTGAGTCTCCTGGATCCAGGAGCAGCGGCAGTTATCGGGCAACGCTCACGAGCCTAGCTCCGCGGCGGCTGGCCCTGGAGCTTGCGCATTCGGCAGAAAGGATCAGACGTTCGAGGGGGTGAGTGCCGAACTCTGGAGGCGTTTTTACACCTGAGCTCCCTATTGCTAATTTTGGACTGGGGACGCGATACTAACTGATTTAAGGCTCGTCCCTGCCTCCCCTCTCTCGGTGAGCCCAGAGCAGCAGTACCCGGCTGGGTGTGTCTGCCTTAGTAGTCCAACAATATGGCGGATGCCATTTAGGAAACCACTCCCTCAAAGGCGGGAGAGTCAAGGCCCTCCCATCCCTCCTCTGCTGAGGCCGCAGGCTTCTCGGGATCGAGGCCTGCATCAGAACCTCGTGATTGCGGGCAGACTAAGAAGGCTTCTAAAGCCTCCAAAAAAGATGAGGAGCGGCGGCAACGAGCCCTGGACAGGGCAATCACAAAAGCCCAGAGGGAGGCAGAAAGGAGGGAACGTATGCAGAACCCTAGAGATAAACCGAGCTCCCCCTCGGTGGCCGTTCAGCCCGCTTCACAGCCCGGGGCGCAGGAGACCCTTCTAGTGTCTGAAGCCCTGGATGACCGTTATGCCCAGGCATGGTCACCAGATGGCGATGAGGAACAGCTATCCACCTCAGCCTCTCTCATGCCTGGCATCACTGATTTTTTTGCCAGCCTGCCAGGGTATGGGGCCTCTGAACTGCCCTTGGATCAGCCTCCGAGGCCCGTACGAGCTGCAGCTATGTTTACACTAGCAGCCGCTGGCCTTCGATCCAGCGACCAGTCAGAGCCCGCTATTCCGGCCAACCTGGGGGCCCTCATATCTGAGGCTATTATACAGGGCATAGAGGCGGGCCTACAACATAGGGCATCTTCAGATGTATCTGAGAACCTCAGATCCTGCTCTTACCAACAGGAACCCCAGGTTCGGTCCGGCCCTGGGGCCCTTAGGAACCACGGCTTTAAGTCCTCACGTCAGTCTGCAGCGATCTCTTTGCCACAAGCTGGAAGGACGACCGGAGGAGGCGCGTCGTTAAAGTTGCAGACTCAGTCCAATAAGATGACAGACGGAGTTAACCCATTCCTGGATGCTATCGCCACCATCCACCATGGAGAAGATTACCTTCTACAACAGTTGATGTACAACAGTTTAAGAGCTTAGAACTGGTTTTACCAGTTTATTTGTTTATAAAAATTTGTATACTGGCCATATCAGAAAGATTCTGAGCTGTTTAAAATATAAGAAGGCATAAGCCATAAGCTGCCTGGGAAAGCCAAGGGAAATCATCAAAACCATAAAAAAGCGAAAGTTAGAATATTTTGGACATGTGATGCGACACCCAGAAAAATACAGCATACTTCACTTAATCCTCCAAAGAAAGATTGAGGGTAAACAAGGTCCAGGCAGAAGAAGAACATCATGGCTTCCAAATCTAAGGGACTGGTTTGGACAAAACTCAGCAGCAGTTTTTCGTGCGGCTGTTGATAAAAATAGGATCGCCAACATGATCGCCAATGTCCGATGATGGATATAGCACAAGAAGAAGATAAGCCATAAACTCAATTACATTTAAGGGCCATGCACATGTCATTTCAAAATCATATATAGAGTATTTAGAACAAGGCTTTTAAGAACTAAAAAGCCTTCATAAATTATACTCTCTTGATAACCTTGCAAAAATTAGCTGGAAGGGGGTGTAACATATCTCTGGAGGCCAATTATTCCTAAGATCACAGAGCAAGACCAGAACATTTATTGATGTACATAACCTGGATGCACTATCACAGGAAAATTCTGCTCTTGGGCCTAAACCTTGCCTTCCCTTCTTTTATGGACCAGCTCATTAGATGAGTAAAATCATTTTGAAGGAAATGGTCCCTAAGATAACTTAGGGCCATGCTGTGAAAGGCTTTCTATAATAAGAATGAGCATAATAAATTGGGTCTGGAAGTACACTGTAACTAGTGCAACCTTGCCACTACATTCTATACAGTAGCTTCCAATTGTCTTCAAATACAGCCTGTATAAAACCTACTGAAGCAGTTTTAAGGCCTGCCTATTGTACTAGTCCAGGGGGTGGGCAATTAACTTTCTCAAGGGGCCACAATGAGAAACTGGGATTGTTGTGGAGGGTTGCTGCCCCTCACCCAGCCCTGCCGCCATCCTATCCTCCCACTGACACCACCAGCCACCGCCCTGCCTGCCACCCCACCCCCTGCTGCTGTCGCAGGCCTGTCAGACACAGCTGAAGGGCTGGATGTGACCCACAGGCCATAAAATGCCCAGGTCTGCAATAGCCTAAGCTGAACAAAGCTTTTCCCTGCCAACCTGCAGGAGCCCATACTCATACTACTTATCTTGTCTATTTTACATCATGTAATTTGCTAAGTCACTCATTCCAAACATCACCAGCCTTCAGTCCTATCAGATAGACTAGATCAGGAGTCAACTTCACAAGAAGGCTAAATATACTTTTATTGAGCATAGCATATAATAAAGACTCTTGCAAGTAAGATTGTGCTGCACTTCCACATCTTATACTCATGTGAATTATGTCTGAACCTCTTGTACATATTTTCTACTTGTGGACCCAAGATATATTTTTCTTCTCCTAAATGCTAACAGAGCTCACATATCTGTTACAGTCATCTTCCTTACTCTCTATACCCATGATGGCGAACCTATGGCACGCGTGCCACAGGTGGCATGCGGAGCCATATCTGCCGGCACGCGAGCCGTTGCCCTAGTTCAGCTCCAGCGCGCATGTGCGCGCCAGACAGCTGATTTTCGGCTCACGTGGAGGCTCTGGGAGGGCGTTTTTGGCCTCCGGAGGGCCTCCAGGGGGGCGGGGTGGGGGAGGCCGTTTTCGGCCTCCCAAGGCTCCAGGGAAGCCTCTGGAGCGCGAAAAACAGGCTTATCAGGCCCACCGGAAGTCGGGAAATGGGGGAGGGGGGGTCGCACGTGCATGCGTGGGGGGCAGGGCAGCGCGGTGGGTCGCACACGCATGGGGCGCAGGGGTTCGCATGCGAATGGGGCGCGGGGGCATTGAATTATGGGTGTGGGCGCACGCGCCCATGATAGCGCGCACACACGCGCTTTTGGCACCCAAGGGGAAAAAAGGTTCGCCATCACTGCTCTATACCTACCTACCTACCAACCAAATCCTGATGATCCTTTTTCTACTTATTCCTTCTATTCACACTACATTCACAATCTGTCTTCCTCCCCAAAACTACTATTCTCACTGGTATCTTAATTGGGGTAAAGAAATCCCTCCTTCCTGTTCTCTCATTTTATGGGTACCCTCTCTCCATTCAGGTCTTTTGTGTTGGAGGAATAGTCCATCCAGGCCACCAACACTTGCTAGATCTTGAGTCAAAGTTAATTCAGCTTCACTTCTTGCTATTATAGTACAACATCCTGGATCAGCATCAGAATTCAAGTTTGAAGAATCAAAAGGTAATTATTTGATTGTCTTTTTCCTGTTTCACTTTGAAGTAATGATAGCCCTGCTCCAATATTTGAGGGGCGCCTACGAAGACGAGAGGGGTCTAACTATTTTCCAAAGCACCAATAGGCATGAGAAGAAACAATGGTTGGAAATTTAACCAAGGAGAGAAGCAATCTAGAACTAAGGAGAAATTTCCTAAGTGAGAGATGTTGTGGGTGCTCCATCACTGAAGGTTTAAAAAAAAAAAAAAAAGACTGGACAACCATTTGTCTGAAATGATATAGGGCAGGGGTGTCAAACTGGCGGCCCATGGGCCAGATGCATCACGTGCAGGCCACACCCACCCCGGCTCCGCAAAGGCAAAAAACGTCACGATACGTCACATGATTGAGTTTGATACCAGTGATATAGGGTCTCCTGCTCGAGCAGGGGGTTGGACAGGAAGACCTCTGAAGTCCCTTCCAACTCTATTATTCTAATGAGTGGTCCCCAACCTTTTGGGCACCAGGGACCGGTTCCGTGGAGATAAGTTTTTCTATGGACCAGATGGGCATGGTTTTGCGTGCTGCCTGCATCCTATGGATGGGGCTTCACTTGCTTGCATGGCCCGGTTTCTGGCATGCCGCGGACCGGTGTTGGTCCACGGACTGGGGGTGGGGACCTCTGTTCTAATGGATTTGCCAAGTTAAGACTTTGTATTTAGATATAACTAGCTGATGACCCGGCGCTGCCCGGGTATTTTTTCATCCTAATCCCCCGCCTCCCGCGCATGTGCGCACGACCCCCCCTGGGGCCCATTTTGGGCCTAGTAGGCCTCCCGTGAGCCAAAACGGGCTGCGGGAGGGCCGCCCCAACCCCCCGTGCCCCATTTTGGCCTAGTACGCCTCCCTGCAGCCAAAACGGGCCGCGGGGGTTTTTCACCGCACCTCCCTGCGCTCGGCCCTCCCGCCGCGCATGCACGGCAGAGACCCGAATAACAGCTGGCTGGCGGGAGGCGCGCGCGCATGCGTGGTGGAGCTGAGCTGTGTGCCAGGACACACACACACACCCCTCGGGGTGTCTTAACCCCGCAGTATTTGTCTCCAGAGGGTACGTCATCTGTGTACCAAGTTTGGTTGAAATTGCTCGAGGCGTTCCAGAGTTATGCTGGAGAGCTAGAAGGCCCACAAAGAGAGAGTTAGTGATCAGCTTCATGCTGTCTTCCAGATTCAACAAAAGATTAAGAATGATTAAAAACTACAACTGGAGCTGAGCTGGGACTCTGTGTGCCACCTGCGTGCCAGGACACACACACACACACACACACACACACACACACACACACCAAGGGATGTTAGGGGTGTCTTACCCCCACAGTATTTTTTTCCAGAGAGTAAGTCATCTGTGTACCAAGTTTGGTTGGAATTGCTTGAGACGTTCCAGAGTTATGCTGGAACATACAAACATCCTTTTTTATATAATAGATAGGCAAACAATTCACTCAATATTTGAGTTTTGAGATCTCAACTTGACATTAGAATGTGAAATTCTACTGCTTGGGGTATTCTAATCCTCCATTTAAAGGCATACTTTCACAGAATAACAATAGAGCTGGAAGGGACCTTGGAGGTCTTCTAGTCGAAACTCCTGCTCAAGCAGGAGACACTATACCATTTCAGAAAAGTCCAGTCTCTTCTTAAAATTGATGTTAGGCTGATTGGTTTGTAGTTTCCTGGGTCTGTTTTTTCCCCCTTTTTTTGAAGATGGGAACCACATCAGCTCTTTTCCCATCCTCAGGTAGTACCCCGGTGCTCCAGAATTTTTTGAAAGATATGCTACAATGGTTTTGAGATAATATCTGCCAGCTCCTTCAGAACTCTGGGATGTAATCTGTCAGGTCCCAGTGATTTATATTCGTCAAGATCAGACAGGTGTTCTCTTACCATTTTATTGCTTTTTTAATGATTACTTCTAGTCTGTCTTTTATGGTTATGTTTTTGGTAGGTTGGGCTATAGTTTCTTTTTGTGTGAAGACTGATGCAAATAATAAGTTGAGCAGCTCTGCTTTCTCTCTACTGCCTGTTACTTCCTGCCAACCTTCTCTCTTTAGTGGACCGTTTTCTTGACCTTTTTGTTATTTATATGTTTAAAGACACTTTTTTAAAAAAATATTTTTGACTTCTGTTGCAAGTCTTTGCTAATTCTGAGCCTTTGCTTTCCTGACTTCATCTTTGCAGATTCGGGCTATCTGGTGATATTCTGCCTTAGTTATGTGTGCCTCTTTCCATTTTTTGTACTTATCCTTTTTGTCTTTCAGTTTATGAGAGAGATCTTTGTGCAATCATACTGGTTTCTTCTTAGATTCTCCCATTACTACTGTAGTATGTTTCTTACTTACATTTGTTAATGTATGATATAGATGAAATATATCTATATGATATACACACACACACATATATGAGCTATAATGTAGTAGCTCAAATGAGCGATTACTGCATAATTCACAGTGTGTATATTATATAGATTCTTCTATAAGTAGAAAAGATCAGTTAACATTACAAAAAGTTCTGGGCATGAACCATTTTTTACACGGAGCAACTGGTTTTGGGTTGTCCATGCCCAGACTAAAACATACACTTCAGATGTTTCGTTCCACACTGGAATTGAAATGCTACTCTCCCATGTAGAAATGTTTTAGTTATTATGTCCTGTTTTACCTGCTGTGAGATTGTGTTATCTTTTGAATGATCCTTTCTGGGCTAGTTCAACAGGAGGGACCAGTCCGGTTACCATAACTACTTGCTAAAGTTGGGAGGAGTTTTAGAGCAAAGCAACAAGCATTTAAGGAGCAAATGAACAGTGAAAACTATTTTCCGGTTCTCTTGGTAGGAGTAGTCACGTGTGGGTTAATCTTCCATCTGCCTGGAGACTGAGATTGTATCAAATTTGCCTGGCCACTCCCCTTCACTCGCCTGGGATGTTCAGTTTTTACAATCTCAGTCAGCCAAGGAGACGTTTTTTCCAAAAGCTCCAAGCAGATTGAAGTTTTTCTCTTTCTAGCTCTTTTTAACGGAGCAGAGGGAGGTTTTTTTCTCGGGCAGGATTGCTTTGCAGATCGCCTTTCATCCTCCTAGACCACCAGGTCCGGTGAGTAATGAGCCAGCCAGCTGTTTAGCAGCGGTGGCTCCAACGGGGATTTTCTCCCTCAGGTCCTCCTTTCCGAGGTCTTCCCTTCTAGGAATCCCGATGCGGCGGGTTCGTGCCTCTCCTCTGTTCCGTGGCCGTGTGTGTGTAGGTCCCTCCCGGCCCACTGGGACGACCGCCACCGCCCGTATTGCGATCGGCCTTGATTCCGGGGGCTCTCCCTTCTTGGGATCCTCCGAAGCCTCGGATGCTTCCCTTTAAGATCGAGTGCGGGCGGGCGAGCAGGTTCCCCCCCGGTCAGCTGGGACGACCGCCGATGCCTGAGGTGCTTCCTCTAGGAAGGCTCGGCAGGGTCTGGTGCTGTAGGCGCGTTTGGAAGCTCCCTGGATCAGCGGCCCTGGGAATGGCAGTTTAAACGGACGTTCGCCTTGCTGGCCGATACGCGGTAGCCGCATGATGCAGCCTCCATTCCTTGCAGCCGCATGGTGAGCCGCATGGTGTGGCCACCATTTTGTTGTCGCTTGGGCGGCCGCATTTTGATCCACATGATCCGGCCGCCATTTTGTTGCCGCGTATTGTGATAACACTCTACCTTTGGCTTGCAACCTCGGAGGTCTGGGAAGTCTGTCTTCAGGCAGGCTTTTCCCCTTCTTCTCTATAGCACTTGAGAATTTTTCTTGCGCTTTCAGCTGGCCTCTCTTTCCGGGAGGAGGGGGGTTGTATTCCCTCCAGCTTGTGTGCTGTCACCTACATACAACTGCCATTTTCTTTTTCAGGCTTTCTCCAGGGGCGAATTCCCTCTCGTTGTGGGGTTCCCCACCAGTGGTTCCTCCACTGAACCTCCTGCTGCGTGCCTCCCAGCAGTCTCTTCTGAACCTGATCAGCACTACCTATGGCAGACTTACAGGCAGCTGGTGAGATAATGGGGACCAGGTCTAAGGCCCCCAAAAGTTCTAAATCCGCCCCAAAGGGGGAGTCTAGCAAGACCAAGACTTCTAAACCATCATCTTCCTCAGATAAGGATGCTGAAAGGCGCCACAGGGCTCTGGAGCACCAGTTCGCCAAAGCTTCAAAAGGGTCAGACCCCTCTGTTCCCCTTTCTGAGGAAGCTGTTTCGGAAGAGGTGGCTGATTTTCCTCTTCCGGAACTTTCACCCCAATGTTTTGGGGAAAGACATCTGGGCTGGCCTCCCGAGGGACCTGAGGAGTCAGTCCCTTCTAACCCGCTTTACAACAAGGATCATTTCCTCCCCTTAGCCTGTACATCTGGGGCGAATCTACAGCCTACTGGCTCCTTGGGGGGTCCTCCTCCCGAGGCCACCTTCATCCCAACCTCAGCGGGGCTCTGCTCGGGGGAAGAACAGGGGCCCATTTTTCTCCAGGATCTCAAGGAGATTATTGTCCAGGCCGTGTCCCAGGGCCTAGCCTCTGGTTTCTCTTACCAGGCTAGCCTTCAATTCCAGCCACATCAGGGATCCTCCCCAGGGACTAAGCGCCTAGTTCAGAGCAGGGCCATGCCTTCCTCTCATCGCTCATCTCAGAGCGAGGGATCTGTGCGGGGAGATGAGGAGGAGGAGGAGGAGACAGAGGAGCAAGAGTTTTCTGATGATGAGGGTGTCATCCAGGACAAGCCGGCCTTTACTGGTCTGTTTCGCCTCCCCCTTTTCAAGCCTCTCCTCTACAAGGCCAGAGCTGCAGCCAATATGAGACCTCCTCCCACGCCTACGGAGTCCGTTCCTCAACAGGACGCCCCCGAGGCCCTTTTTTCCAAACCAACCTTTGCCAAGCTTACCTTGCCATCCCCTCAATTGTTTTTGGATGTCATACAGCGGCAATGGGCCAGTCCAGGCTCCCTGGCTACCCCCACCAGCGTAGATAAGAAATTATACTGTGCAGGGAGTGAGATGGAAGTTCTCCTCCAGCTGCCCCAGGTAGATGTTCCCAGCCTTCCTCCCCGCGGACTCCTCTGAAGCCTTGAAGGCGGAAGAGAAGAAAGCGGGGTTGGCGTGCCGCAAGGCCCACTTGTCAGCTGCCTGGGCCATTAAGGCGGCCACGGCAGCCTCTTTCTTTAACAGGTCTAACCTTCTGTGCCTACGCCAATTACAAGCTAAACTGCCGACAGAGGACAATAGACTTCAGCATGACATTAACAAGATCATAGCGGCCACTGAATATTCGGCGGACGCCATGCTGAATGCCGCAAAATTTGCCTCCAGGGCTCTGGCGGCCAATGTCACCTCTTGCCGTCTACTGTGGCTCAGGTCTTGGCATGCGGAACTCCGCTCCAAATGGCGTTTGGCCTCTCCCCCCTATAAGGGTCCCAACTTGTTTGGAGAGGCGTTAGACCCTCTACTGACAGAAATGAAGGAGAAACGTAAGATCTTGCCTTCGCAATATCGCAGATCAGATCGTAGACCTGCTCCTTATCTCCCTCGTCAGTCATTTCGCCCTCAGGAGCCTTCCCTACGCAGTATAACAGGTACTTTCCTCAGGCTGCCGACCGCCAGAGAGATGGGACCTCAGCCCAGGACAGGGGCCAGCGTCCCTCTCATGCCAGGCAGCCCTTTGGTGGGACCTTCGGCAGATCCACCCGCAGGGGCAAATGACTGTTGTACCCCCTCTCCCATCGGCAGCCGCCTACAGCAGTTCGCCAGCCAATGGGCAAAGACTACTTCTGAAGCTTGGGTCTTACAGACCATCCGGTTCGGCCTCAGGTTGGAATTCCTTTCCCCTCCCCCCTGCCACTTCCTTCAATGCCCTGTACCGAGGAACCAACAGAAGAAACTTACAGAACAGGAAATCCAGCATCTGCTCGATATCCAAGCCATAGAGCGGGTACCTCAGGGCCAGGAGGGAACAGGTTTCTATTCTATCCTCTTCCTGGTTCCCAAGAGCTCAGGGGGTTGCAGAGGAATTCTCGACCTAAAAAGGCTAAACCGTTACATCATATACAGGAAGTTCAAGATGCACTCCCTAAGGACCATCCTGGGCTGCATCCGGAGACGAGATTTTTTACATCGGTGGACCTCAAGGAGGCCTACCTCCACATTCTGCGGTTCCTGTTCTCTGGAGGGCACTTTCAGTACCGCGCTATGCCCTTCTGGCTCTCTTCGGCTCCACGGACATTCACAAAGATTCTCGCAACGCTTGCAGCGTCCCTCAGAGCACTGCCCATCAGGTTGCAGTGCTATTTGGATAACATTCTGATCATGTCGTCATCCCCCCTTCAAGGGACGGTGGACCTGCAAAATGTCATCAAAGCGTTGGAAAGTCACGGCTTTACAATAAACAGGGAAAAGAGTCACCTCACTCCCTCCCCACGCCTTCTCCACCTGGGGGCTGTGTTAAGACTCCAGGGAGTGCCGAGTCCATCTCTCACCAGATCGTCGAGCAAGCCTCAAGGTCCTCGCGGGCCAGGTTCGGACACTACAAGTGGTGCCACTGGCCACGCTGTCGTGCCTGCTAGGAAAAATGCTCTCGTGCATTGCCATCGTGCCCTGGGCGCGCCTTCATGCCAGGCCCTTGCAATGGTTCCTCCTTTCCCATCAACGGGCCGGAAGGAGCACCTCCAAGCGTCTGGTGAGGATTCCGCCGGAGGTGCGACGCTCCCTAGCCTGGTGGTTGTCAGCGGCCACCTTGGTGGGGTGCGGGTTCAAGGATCCTCCTAGCACCACGAACGCCAGCCCATTTGGCTGGGGAGCTCTCCTCCAGGATCAAGTAGCCCAGGGTCGGTGGTCCCGGCAGGAATCCCTTCTGCCCATCAACCTGTTAGAGTTGAGGGCCATTCGGCTAGCGTTACGACATTTTCAATCACAGATCAGACACTCACATGTACTAATTTTAACAGACAATGTAACCGCGAAGGCTCATGTGAACCGGGAGGGCGGAACTCGATCTCGCCCCCTCATGGCGGAGACAGAGACCCTGGGCAGATGGGCGGAGTCCAATGTCCTCTCCGTGAGAGCGGAACATATCTCCGGGACTGCCAACCTGCAGGCGGACTGGTTGAGCAGGGCAACCCTCGACCAGTCCGAGTGGCGCCTGCACCTGGCCTTGTTCCTGGACGTGTGCAGCAGATTTGGCACTCCGCTAGTGAACCTCTTTGCCCGCCAGATCAATGCACAGGTCCACAGGTTCTTTTCCAGGTTCCCAGAACTGGGGGCGGAGCGGGTCGATGCCCTCCGCAGCCCCTGGCCACAGGGGCTCCTCTATGCCTTCCCTCCCCTCCCTCTCATCCACAGGGTGATTCGGAAGGTACTGGAGGAACGGGCAGAAGTCATCGTAATCGCCCCACATTGGCCTCGACGCCCCTGGTTTGCGGACCTGGTGGACCTCTCGATGACTGCACCTTGGAGGATTCCGGAGGACAGGATCTCGCTCAGTCAGGGGGCTATTCTGCACCCAGAGCCGCAGTGGCTGCAATTAGCTGCCTGGCGATTGAGCGGGAGATCCTGAGGAGGGACCGTCTGTCCACTGAGATAATACATACGATCCAAGCCTCCAGGTGGGCGTCAACCACACGGATCTATGACTCCACGTGGGCTGCCGTCTCCCGGTGGTGTGCGGGAAAGGCCATCGATCCCACTCAGGCTTCCTTCCAACCGGTTTTGGAATTTTTGCAGGAGGGCCTGAAGAAAGGGTTTTCACCCAACACTCTCTGTAGGCAGGTTGCGGCCCTGACTACTGTTTTAACTGGGGAGGGTGGTCAACCTCTCAGTCACCATCCCAGAGTAAGAGGTTTCCTACGAGGAGCAGCTAACCTCCGTCCTCCCGTCGTGCACCGCTACCCATCATGGGACCTCCCCTTGGTCTTACAGGTGCTCACAGATGACCCCTTCGAGCCCCTCAGATCTATCAGTCTCCGCCTCCTGACCCTCAAGGTTGTATTTCTGGTGGCAATAACCTCCGCCAGACGAATCTCAGAATTGGCTGCCCTGTCCGTACGGGAAGACCTTTGTATCTTTCATCAAGACAGGGTCGTCCTGCGGTTGGACCCATCCTTTCTGCCCAAGATCAACTCCTGGTTCCACTGGGCCCAGGTGGTTATTTTGCCGGACTTCTGTCCCGGGGCTTCACAACCCCGGGAGACATGTTGGCATGCCTTGGACGTTAGGAGGGCCCTCCACAGGTACATCAAACGCACCAAAACCTTCAGGCGGACAGAAGCACTTTTCGTTTCCTTCCAGCCGTCAACCTTGGGTAAGAAGGCATCGTCCGCTACCATCGGACGCTGGCTAAAGGCTTGCATTGCTGCCGCTTATAATCTCCGGGCCGTCCCGGTTCCAGGTCACATTATGGCACATTCCACTAGAAGTGCTGCCACCTCGGCGGCCTGCTCCACCCAGGCTTCGATACTGGACATTTGTAGAGCTGCCACCTGGTCCTCTCCTTCTCCCTTCGTTCGCCACTATAAGATTGATCTGTATGCCTCGGCTGAGGCGTCTTTTGGACGGAGGGTTCTGCAGAGAGTAGTTGCCACCCCTTTTACTGTGGGCCCTTCCGTTCCCCGCCCCCTGGGGACCTAGCTTGGGTATGTCCCACACGTGACTACTCCTACCACGTGGACCGGAAAATGAACGTTGGTTCCTACCTGATACGTTCCTTTTCGGTCCTTGGTAGGAGTAGTCACTCCCTCCCTTTGTACGGGTCTGGGCCCAGTTCTGGGGTGGTGAATTCTCTTTTTCAGGTACTTTCTTTGGTCCTCTTCATTGCAAAAACTGAACATCCCAGGTGAGCGAAGGGGAGTGGCCAGGCAAATTTGATACAATCTCAGTCTCCAGGCAGATGGAAGATTAACCCACACGTGACTACTCCTACCAAGGACCGAAAAGGAACGTATCAGGTAGGAACCAACATTCATTCTGAATCTGGGTTTATAGAATCACAGAGTTGGAAGGGATCTTGGAGCTTTCTAGTCCAATCCTCTGTTCAGGGTAGAAGACCTTATAGAATTCCGGACAAATGATTGTCTATACATAGTTTATCTCCAAACCAGTTTAGAGAAGGCTATGCTACATACAACAAAAGATAAGTGGTTATAAAAGGCTGATTAGACAGTAAGTTACAGATGAAATTTGCTGTGAGGAACCACTGGGCACAGTGCTGCTTTTACAAAAAACAAAACAACCCCCCCCCACAAAATTTATTCCTGGACTATTAACTTAATCTCATGAATAGTTTAAGTTTCACCTGAACAAGCAACACTACTTATCAATCAACCCTTTCTCCTGGAAACATTACTTTTTAATGTGAATTATTATCAAGTTGAGTGACGAGTGGACCAGTTAAGTACTTCAATGAAGAGAAGCGTACAAATCCTATTGTTTCAGTTGTTCCTCTAAGCAGATTCAAATTCAAGTATTTCCTTCAGCTACTACAGGTAGTCCTTGAGTTATGAATGTAATGGAGCCTGCCCATTCCATTCATAACCCGAGGATTTGTGAGAGTGAATCTCGTACCTTGAATGAGATCACTCCCTGCTTTTGCCCACACATTTGATAATCCAATGTGCGGCTCGTTAAGTGAACATGAGGTACCTCAGGGTGGGGAAGGGCATGGGGGGGCCCTAGTGATGGAACAGGCCACCTGCTTAAGACCACCCAAGTCCTCCCCCAACCCACAGATACCTCATTCTCCCATCCTTGGGGTCCCCACAATTGCTCCCCCCATCCTGCCACGCCGGGTAAGGACTTGCCTCTCCTCTCAGCTCAAGAAAGTAGAACTCTTGAAATAATTGGCATTTCAAAAGAAAACTTATTAAGCGAAAGTGTTAGCAAGACAAGGAAAGCAGGATCTGAGGATACCCGCGCAATTCCGTTAGGTTAAAACAGATAGAAACCCTTCCCCTCAGTCTGGTATAGAATAAGCCAATCTGCAGGTGGGAAGTTGTTTTGAGAACTGCAGGCTGAAAGGTGATAAGAAGTTGTTCCCAGGCATCGCTTGCTGGAGGCTCCGGTGCTGAGACAAAAGAGATGGTCCTCAATTTGTTCCCTCCCCCCTTACATTCCTAGGAAGGTAAATCAAAGTACAGATAAGTAGGCAACAGGAAAAAGGTTATAAAGTGAGGAATGCATCCCCCCCCCAGAATGGCAGCATCCCGATAGGGATCTATGGGACCTGACACCTACCTTATGAAGATCTGTCTCTTCTCCAGCCTTTTTCTTTGCCTGCTTCTTCCTTTCTCATCAACAAAGGGCTTGACAAGGCCTCTGGTGATGAAAAAGGAGGCCTCGTCAAGTGGATTTCTGGTGAGAAAGTAGGCCCAGAAGGATGCATGCGTGCCTCCTTTTTCGTCGCCGGAGGCTTTGTCAAGTGCATCTCCTGCAAGAAAGAAGGCCCGGAAAGAGACATGTGGGCCTCCTGGCCTCTTTTTTCGTCGCCGGAGGCCTCGTCAAGCAGATCTCCTGCAAGAAAGGAGGCCTGGAGGGCCACACGCAGCCCTCCGGGCCTCTTTTCTCATTGGCAAACCACTTGAGGATTGCATCCCTATAGGGTTTGGCAGCCGTTTTCAGAGCTTCGGAGGGAGGCATCCGCTCCTCCCAAGCTCCGCTGGTGCCAACAAAGGCTTTTTGTAAAGGGCTGCCAAAGCCTACAGGAACGCAATCTCCCTGCAGGCTTCTGCAAGGAAATGGCAAACGGAGGGAAGGCCTGAATGATTGAAGCCTTCCCTCCGTTTGCAAATGTTCAGGCCTCAATTCGCAGAGAATAGAAGCCTAAAGTACGAGATCACGCGAGATCAGTAGCACGAGATCTCGCACGATCTCGTGGTACATTAGGCCTCTGTTCTCTGCAAATGCATCAAAAGCCTGAAGCAATGAGGCAGGCAAAGAAACCATGACAGAGTGGAGATCTTCGGAAGGTGAGTCTCCATAGGTGAAGGGCCTGTGAAGACTGGGCTGGTGGTGAGGGGAGGGGAATAGGCAGGGCGAATGTTGCAGAGCCTCTGCGATCATTCATAAGAGCAAATAATTGCCATAGTGCTGTAATATTCATAATTTCGGGACTTGTTTGTAAACGCTAGGGGGCGCTTATCGCGTAACTTTGAACATTCGCTAAGGAAAGGCTCGTAACCCAGGGATTACCTGTAATTAAAATGCTTTTTAGAGTCCTTATAATAGTATTGTAATATTTGATTTTAGTAATGTTTACCAACTTCCAATGTTCATTTTGGCTGTGTAAACTTACTTGCTTTATCTTCTTATTGAGTACAAATAAAAACCTTTTACTATTGCATAAAGTCAGTGCTGCAGTGGTTTGTCTGCTACACTATCAGTGACCTATGCTAATTATCTCCTTGCCTACTTCACTCTAAGGCAATCTCCATAGACTAAATTACGTATGTTACATATTTATTGTTATAGTATTTATGTATACTTTCAATGTGGTATACTGGGTGAACAATGGATTAGAACGAATTGCTCCATTTTCTTGATGCCTTTGTTTTTCAAATCAGCCCTCTTTGGTTAAAAGAACATTTCCTCCTCCACTCAAATAAGGCTAATTTGCTTACTTGGGCGAAATTCTTTCAATTCACTTTGAGTGTCTACATCAGGAGTGTCAAATTCAATTTCACTGAGGGCCACATCAGAGCTGTGGTTGACCTCAGGAGGCCGGGTGGGCGTGCCAGCTTGACGCCACTCCCCAAACTGCTGGCATGTTTCCACTTCACACTGGGTAGACCAGGCCGATGTGACGCGGGCCAGTCCCTTACATTTTCCAGAACGGCCCCGTGGGCCGGATCCGACCACATTGCAGGCTGGATCCGGCCCGCGGGTCTTGTGTTTGACAGCCCTGGTCTACATTGACACTGCCAGCATTATATTTACTAGATAAGCACCCCCCCCCCCAAAGAACCTTTTTTCGGCTAGGAACTTAGGAGTAACTAGTAACATTATCTAAATACAGGTTCACAATGTTTTAATATACCTGAGAACTGTGGGCTTATTCCAGGTGATATGAGCCTTACCTCACCAAGGGGAGCACAATCTTGATCTGATATATACCTTTAGCAGCTGAGGTGAATTCTGGAGGCAGGGTACAATAGTTTTACTTGTCCTAATGTTCATTCTATCAGGTTAAAGCTGCATTTTTCAGCAGACAGCCAGGAGAGATAGTTTATATTCCTCATTGTTTGCAAGATGAGGAAAAAAGGGTATCTGAAAACACAGTTTTTAAATTAGAACCAGCCTATCTCTTCTCAGCTACAGTCCTTATGCCCTCAGGGCAAATGTATGTTTTAAGTTTACCAACTTCCAATGACTTGATTGCTTATTTGTACCCGGACTATCATTAAGTGTTGTACCTTATGATTCTTGACGAACTTATCTTTTCTTTTATGTACACTGAGAGCATATGCACCAAGACAAATTCCTTGTGTGTCCAATCACACTTGGCCAATAAAAAATTCTATTCTATTCTATTAAGTTCAACAAAAGCTAAGACTAGGGCTCCCAGATTTGAGCTGCAAAATCACTAGAAAATAATAGTTAGATGCTTTGGTATTCCTCTGTTGCCATTAGTGTTCCCAGTCCAAAAGGCTTGTTCTGATTTCCCCCCCTAATTTATGTTAAAACAAGAACAAGCTACTTTGTATATCCTGCTTTGATCCCATCAAACTCTGTAATGAATTTTTTTTCTCTTCAGCCTTAATCTCATCACTGTTCTGCTATATACTAGTTCCCACAGATCCTACTTTAACTACTTAATCTTGGCTGTTTGATTTTGGATCTATTTTGTTTTCAAATTAGGCAATTTGTCTTATCTTGCAATACTTTGAAAGTTGCTCTCCAAACCTTAAACCAATGGAAAGATCTTTCTGTTCAAGTAGTAGTGGTGAAATGGCAGTGAAGAGAATGATAGCAGCAGTAGGAAAATATCATAGACACTGAGCCCTAAGTAAGTTAAAATTGGCTATGTTCTATGATTTCCACCTTCTCAACGTAGCTTTAGAAGCTTTTGGACATCAAGCTTGTTACTTCGACCTTGTTTATCTGTTCTTTTAATTTATATTTGCTCAAAGACTTTAATTAATGTTTACAGTCAAACATTTTGCAGCACACAAACTAGAGATAAGAATTTACCCACTTTCCTTCTTTCTGTGGCTGGCTATAATTCCAGCTGCTGACAACAGTGCTGCTATTGTATTGCTGCTACTCAACATAAAGGGACAGGAGAAGAGGATACGAAAGAGTTGGCTTTAAGTTAATTGTTCTACATAGTGCTTTACAGACATTGGTTCCACAAGGCAACACTGTTCACAAAGTCAAAATGCTAATGGATTTAGAGGGGTGGTGGTTAAAAATCTAATTTTCCTGAACTAGAAGCAAAATATTTGAAAGTCATATGTAGATTTCTGTAAAACACTGTATTTGCAAAGGGGAAAAACAACATACCAAGACTAACAAGTTATCACAGACATCATAATTTAGAGGACACTACTTTCTATCTTACCAAGATTATTATCTGGGATATCTGAATTCCATTTTGAAAGTCAAAATGAGGGAGGCATTAAAACACAATTGAAGTTTCTATGTTATCTGGTGGAGGGATTCTTCAACTACCACTATCTAGAAAATCTCCAAAGTATATTCAAATTATTACCAGTATGAAACCAATATTAAACAAGATATCCACAATATTACTGGGATCTAGAGAAAAAAAGAGAGCTGTTATCAATATTCTATTGTCAAGTTTCCAGATACTTTCAAATCGTAGGCTTCATGTCAATGTTAAACACATCATGCAGTTGGAAACAACAAACAACTGAGCAAAATACTGAGACTTCATAGAAAAGACAGAAACTACCAACAAAAAACCTCAACATCTGAACAAGATCCTATGGATGATGATAATTAAAACAGCAAAAAGAAAACAAATATAGTTAATATAATTATTTCCCATACATGCCATGCAATGGAGTGATTAAAGAAATGTCAGTATACAGAACAATGTAGAATTATAGATTCAACTGCAGTAGACACAGTGTACAATAATCAAGAGTATACAATAGTATAAAGAATGCCAAACTGCATTAAATTTGGAGTATTAGCAATTGGCAAAATGCAACACAGATGAAATTCCATAACAAAAAACATGAAAGATGACAACAGAATATATATTTTACTCATATATTATGAAAATATCTATTTCTTCAATATTTAAAAACTCACAAAAAGAGAAAGAGGAAAAAATGACTCCCTGGGGGGGGGTAATTACAGGGTTACTAGTAATATTTATAAAGGAGGAGGAAGTTGAGTAACTGCACATCCTTTTAAAAACAACTTGCCATGCAGCAATATGTAACAAGGAAAAAAATATTGATATACAGAAAGAAGAAAGTGCACAAGGAAATGCTATCTTGTACCACGTCTGGAGGAGCTCAGTACTATTGTACTATTTTACTAATATCAGAAACAATGAAACTGTAATTGATATAAACATATTTCTGCAGAAAAATTGTACTTTCTAATTACTACAACCTACAGATGTTTATATTCCACTTAACTAAGAAAAGAAAAGAAAAAACAAAGTCACAGCCACCTCAGATGGACATTAGTATTTTCTGACTTTATAGACTTATTACAGAACACATGCATATGCAATTCCCAATTCTGACTGTTCCCTCTAAATCATTACATCTAGGACAACTTTAAAAAAACTGCAGGATACCATATGCCTTAGTTGTTTTAATGTCATGGTCAAATTCATATAAGCAATCACATTCCATATTACTGAAAATGTTTTTAATTTCATGTACCTTAGTGAATTTTGTGCTTTCTAATAGTATTTGTAATACAAGAACAATTTGGACAGCATGGTTCCAAAAAACCTTCAGAAACTTTAACATCATTATAAAATACTTCATATGGAAATGAACAATTGGACTTCATTGTGGTAATGCACTTCACAAAGAAATGTATGTTTTGGGCCAATCATTCTCTTTTACCCCAACTCACCTCACTGGGTTCTTGTGGAGAAAAAAGGAGGAGGAAGGAGTATTAAGTATGTTTGCTGCCTTAAATTATTTATAAAAAAATACAGATGGAATAAAAAATACATACCGTGTTTCCCTGAAAATAAGACCCTGTCTTATATTTTTTGATCCCTGAAATAAGCCTTATTGCCATGCACTCAAAAGCCCGATTGGGCTTATTATCAGGGGATGTCTTATTTTGGGGGAAACAGGGTAAAAAACTAGATTCTAAATGGGCCAACCACCTCACTAATATTTTATAATCTTAACAGCAAAGCAGCAAGAATCAATAAGTTAATAGTTTGAAAAAGCAGAGTTAACATTAGAAAACTAAGTGAAACATATACAGTAAGTAGATCATCGATTCAGTTAAGACAACACATATGACTATTTCCAGACAGACTTTAAATGCACAACTAGGTGCATGAATGCTTCATTACATACTTTTACAAAGCATACAGACTGAGAGGTCCTTGGTGCTCTTTGACCTTGATTGTTTTTGTGGCAGACATTTCATTCCCCAAACTAGGTAACATCATCAGTGCATCATGTCCAAGTTCAGAGAGCACCAAGGACCCCTCATTTCAACCCCGAGCTACAAATATTCTCCTTTATTGGCCTACAGAATGATTTTCACTTGTTTTGCATTTAGGCTAAGTTTTACTTCCCTTCCACCATTTTTCCACTGAATAATTCAGTTAGATAAAAAGATCCAATCCAGAACTGCAACACCAGGAAGGCAGAGATAGTCCACGATGCTTCATTCTTTTTAAGTTTGGAGGTGAAGTCTATGGTGACAATAAGTCCTAGACCAGCCCTTAAACTACTTGCAGGGTGTTTTCCTTGTGCATCTCAGTTGTTGTGAATGAGATCACATATCTACGTACTCATCATGTTTTGAATTCTTTTTAAATTAACTTTGAAATTCTGTCTATTCTTATACCATTTGCTCTGAGAGCAGAAAGAACATTTTCTTGCATATTCAAAGAAACAAATATTCTTTATTTTAAAAATATACACAACATAGATCCAGGAGGGGAAATTGGTATTTTAATTAATTAGTGACTTTTTAACAAATGTCCAAATCAACAGTCTTTATGTATGTACAAGTTTCAAATTGCTTATAGGCAATGACCTGCTTATAACTAAAATAGAATACAGTACAGATAAAATACAAAACAAAACATAGTAATGAAATTTCACAAGCGAGGGAGTGGCCAATGTCACATACAGACATGAACATTTAGCAACTCTAAGATAATATTGTGATAAAGATCAGCCAACAGGTAAGAAAGGTAGTAGTCAAACACTCTGCCTTAAATCTTCTGAAGGATAGGATCAAGCAGGAGAGGCCGCTGATCCTTGTAAAATGAACAATGGAACATTATATGACTCAAAGTTTCTACAGAGCCTATCCCAGAAAGACACAGGAACTGTGAAATAGGGATGTTATGACATACTGCAAATAACACTGAAGTGGACAAAACATCAAATCTTGTGAAAAAGAAGGCTCAAGGATTTAAAAAAAGACAGAAGGCTGGCCTTGTTCTGTTTTTTTGTGATCCAGCAGGCTGGAAATTAAACTGCAATCAGCTTGGCAATTAACTCCCAAATGAATGTCTTACTATATCAAAGCCTAGCAGGAAAATACTGTTCAACAGAAGCCTGAAAAGCAGAGTTTTTCCATTATGCTTCTTAACCATCTGGATATAAAATATTCTAAAAAGAATGAGTGAGCCAAGATCGACTGGGGAAAAAGTTAATTTCTGCCAGAAACTAGAACATGCTTGCAGAAACATTAGCCCCACCTCACTGAAGGGCCAAGGCAGGTCTGAGAAACATTTACAGGCTATCCAACTCATAAACAACTCTGAGTAGCGTATGTATTTAAAAACAATATTGAATACAAATTTTAAAAATGGACTAAAACACCTATCATAATGATTAAATTCCCACATAGTTAACTAACATGGTGCTTCCTAAAGAAGCTCCTATGGAAAGAGTCAGGTCTTCAAGGTACACTTAAAGGACAGCAGGGTGTAACCAACTTAAAGCTGGGGGGGAGGGGGAAGAGGAGGATGCTGTTTCAGAGGATGGGCATTACGAAAGAGAAAGCCTGGCCCCTAAATGCCTTAGGGTACACTGTCTTAGACAGTGATGGCGAACCTTTTAGGTACAAAGTGCCCAAACCGGAAGGTGCGCGCGCACGCCAGAGCGCCGGAAACCCGACGACCAGCTGGCTGGCGCGCATGCGCACCTCGGAAACCCAACAACCAGCTGGCCGAAACCCGACGACCAGCTGACTGAGCTGGGGCAACGGCGCGCGTGCCCACAGAGAGGGCTCTGCGTGCCACCTCTGGCACGCATGCCGTAAGTTCACCATCATGGGTCTTATATATGGGAGCATGCTCATTCTGTGAATACTGGATAGGTAGAAACAGTGGAAGAAAGGTGGTCCCTCAGACAGCCAGGCCTTATGACTTTTAACAGAATAGCATATGTAGCTCAGGGTTGAACTGTGGAGTCCTTCCTTGGAACATCACTGCGCGGATCATGTTACCTAGTTGGGTAATGAAACATCTGCATCAGGGGTGAAATTCAGCAGGTTCTGACAGGTTCTGGAGAACCAGTAGCGGAAATTTTGAGTAGTTCGGAGAACCAGCAAATACCAACTCTGGCTGGACCCAGAGTGGGGTGGGAATGGAGATTTCGCAATATCCTTCCCCCAGGAGTGGGGAGGGAATGGGGATTTTGCAGTATCCTTCCCCTGGCACGCCCACAGAACTGGTAGGGAAAATTTTTGAATTTCACCCCTGATCTGCATATTGTGAAATGAAATGTCTGCAAGCAAACAACCAAGCTCAGAGAGCACCAAGGACTTCACACCTATGACTTTTGATTGTAACTTCCAGCACAACCAGTTTTCTGAATATGCAGATCTAATCTAATCACAACAGTCTGTAATTACTAAAATGGAATGACTACTGTATGTGCCCTGCATTCAGCCAGAGTATGAAACACCTTATTAGTATCCATGAAAAGGATTGACTAACGTGACTCCACTAGCTAACATTTTCTTTTAATAACACAGGGGAGGAATTTCATATTAATCTGCCTTAGATAAAAACACTAATGGTATTACTGAAAGTTTTTTTTGGGAAATAGCCAAATTTCCAAAAATTTCATTGTTTCATAATAGAGGAGGTCCTTGCTTAATGACCAGTCTTCAGGTTACCTTTTTTATTAGTAGTTCTGAAAATCCCATTACAAACTAAAGTTTATTTGAGCTGGTGTATGACTACCATATAGATTCCCAACTATTAAGATGAATGAACAAGGGACAGAAAGGACAAGTTTACAGAAATCTAAACATACTGGTTATGAATTTAACCAATTTAGATGAACCAAAGTACTTAGATAATTTTTTTAACTGTTTTAACAGTTCTGTTACTCTGTACATCCCCATTCAAAATCTCTTGGCAGAATCCAAAACCATTGACAATGTTACTTTTCTGAACTACTTGGTAGGAATGGTTTGGAAAGGAAGCTTTACAAGTAACTGTTAGGATGATTCCAGTTGCCGATGATGGCAAATTTCTGATCAGTGATATATAGGATTAGATAGAATTCAACTTAATTGGTGGAACTTGTTTTGATCTAATAACTAAGTAACTAAGTAACTAAGTAACTAACTCACCAGATAGCCAAGTTGGTGAAAATTTGCTTCTTTAGGAAGGCATTTGATTATAGTATAGTTTTATATTATAATATGTAATATATATTATACATTATATAAATGTCTAAATAATATAGACTTTAATATGCTTTACATGGGGCTATCCGGAAAAGCTTCAACTGGTGCAGAATGCAGCTGTAGAAGCCATACTTGTACATAATACCTCTGCTCTGCAAATTCACTGGGTGCCAGTTTGCTTCCGGGTCCAATTCAAGGTTGCTTATTACCTATAAAGCCCTACATGGCATAGTACCAGGCTACCTGCAGAGCTGGGTTCACCCTATCACATCAGCCTGTCCCACTTATTCAACAGGGGAGGTATGCTACAGACCCCATCAATCAAACATTTTTAGCTGGCGGGGTCTAAGAAGGTCTTTTCTGCTGCTGCCTTATATCATGAAGCATCTTGGCCTCAGAGGTGAAGAAAGCCCCCAATCTCTTGGTCATCCGCAAGGGGCTCAAAAATTGGCTTTGCAGCCTTCCTGGGAGGACACAGGTACCCCCACAACCATGGGGCTAGTTGGCCCCATGAGGATCCCACCCCCCGCCTGTATTAACAACTAACCTCCCCATCTTGGAAATCTCCATATTTTGAAATTTTATAGTGTTTTTTAATTTTTTAAAAAAAATCTTAAATTATTTAAATGCTTAATTTTATTGATTAAATTGTATATCGTCCAGATGCCCTCTCTGAGGGAGATGGACAGTTAAGTATGAAATATAAATAAATTTAAAAAATAAATATACATTTTATTTAATGTTTTATTTTAATTATGTAGCTGTCTATCATGTTCTACATAACCATTTTTACTGATAAAGATTATGTATGACATTGCTTAGAGAATTCAAACTCTTAATTCTCACACCCACTACTAATAAAGAGAGAAAATGGATGTTCTGACCACTGAAGAAATGGGGCGTTGGTCTTACCTGATACGCCTCTTCTCAACAGGAGGAGCCATCATTCAGGATGGGTTGTCCTCGTCCACTCAGAGTGAGGACCGAGTCTGTCATTTTTGCTGGGTCCGCCCTCTTATGACCCAGATCCGGCGAGAGACGCAGAACAGACCCGACGTGGATAATAGACCAAAAACGTCTGAGAAAACAGTCTCCCCTCCTGAAACCGCCAAAAAAACAGAAGAGGGCGGCACTGGCAAGCAAAAACAGCTCCAAGGGAATAGTCTCTAACAATGCCAGCCGACGTCCAGCCACCAGGCAAAGAACAGCTTGGACCCCTACAGGGCGGGACTGAATGATGGCTCCTCCTGTTGAGAAGAGGCGTATCAGGTAAGACCAACGCCCCTTCTCCAACGTGGGAGGAGCCATCATTCAGGATGGGACCTACCAAAGCCCATGAGTCCCCAGGGAGGGCAGGTCCAAGCCCCTATCACAGCTACTCCGCCACAACTTGTTGTAGGTC
>QLTV01014916.1:4503705-4522711 GCA_003457575.1 Thermophis baileyi | reverse complement strand
GCCTGGACTCCAGCGCGCGAAGGAACTCGGTGAGGCCGAGACTTCCGCCGTCAAATCGTAGCGGCCGCTCCCCTTCCGTGTGGCGTGATCCGAGGCTCCAACGCCCACGATGCCTCGTTAGCAGAGGCCGCAGCCGTTACGCGCGAGCCTAGGCTCCAGCGCGAGGGGGGGTGTAATGTCCAAAGCTGAGGCCGAGCCTGACAGGGCCGGTATCTCCGTAACGGCTGCCGGAGGGGAAAGGAGACGCGAGCCGAAGCTCCAGCGCCTGCTGGGATCAGCTGTTTGGCGCAGTAGGGGAATTCCCCCTCCCCCGAATGCCGCGGCCGGGAGGCCCGCTGGGCGAGGCAAATCGCCTGAGGGGCCTTCCGAAGGCCACCGCAAAGGCTAACCAAGCAACTCACGTCGAACGGTCCGTGTTCAATCCAGTAAAATCAGTCCGATCAAGGGGGATCCAAATCGAAAACTAAAAAACAGTCCGAGGTCAAACCAACACGAAAGAAGCCAGTCAGTCAGGAGGGGAGAAACAAATCCACGTCTGTCCTCTCTGAGGACCGAGTCGGATCTGGGTCATAAGAGGGCGGACCCAGCAAAAATGACAGACTCGGTCCTCACTCTGAGTGGACGAGGACAACCCATCCTGAATGATGGCTCCTCCCACGTTGGAGAAAGGAAGGGCAGATGGGGTATGTAAATATCCTCAGGAATAAATGAAAAGGCAACTTTACTTGGAACAGATTATATCCTTTGATGATATCTTTAACACCATCAAACAATATCTGCTTAATCCAAGTCCTTGGGAAGGACCTTTTAGGTACAAAGTGCCCAAACCGGAAGGTGCGCGCACACGCCAGAGCGCCGGAAACCCGACGACCAGCTGGCCGGCGCGCATGCGCACCTCGGAAACCCAACAATCAGCTGGCCGAAACCCGACGACCAGCTGACTGAGCTGGGGCAATGGTGCGCATGCCCACAGAGAGGGCTCTGCGTGCCACCTCTGGCACGCATGCCCTAAGTTCACCATCACGGGTCTTATATATGGGAGCATGCTCATTCTGTGAATACTGGATAGGTAGAAACAGTGGAAGAAAGGTGGTGGACAGAAATGCCAAATCCAGTCTAAATATCTGGACTGTGCAAACAATCATAATAATCCCCTCCAAAGGAACAGTAATGGTGGAAGGGCCTGTGTGCTCTAGTGATGCTAACGGCTATTCTGAACAGCTAGAACCATATCAAGACAGATCTTAGCTGAATCCAAGACTGTAAGTCTGGGTGGCACGGTCTTTTCATCTTATCAGAATAATCTTCTTTGCTGCCTTTCATTCTCAATAAATTTGAAGTTTGTTTGTTTATTTATTTCAAATGTTTGGTAAATAATATAAACACAGTAAAATCTTTAAATCATTCCTCCTTCCCAAACCACATTAGCAAAATTAATGTTAAATCAAAACTGGACTGTAGTGGAACAATTCCTTACCATATATGCAAGTATATCCATCATTTTACGCCTTGCATTTTAGATTTTCAGCATGATGTACAGGAAGTCCTCACTTACAACCACAATTGAGCCCCACGTTTGTGTTGCTAAGTGAAACATTTGTTAAGTGAGTTTGGCCTATTTTATGACTTTTCTTGTCACAGTTATTAAGTGAATCATTGCATTTGTTAAGTTAGTAACATGGTTGTTAAGTGAATCTGGCTTCCCCATTGACTTTGCTTGTCAGAAGGTCGCAAAAGCTGATCACATGACTCCAGGACACTGCAACCGTCATAAATATGAACTAGTTGCCAAACAGCTGAATTTTTGATCATGTGACCATAGGGGATGCTGCAATGGCTGTGTGTGAAAATGGCCATAAGTCACTTTTTTCAGTGCCATTGTAACTTTGAATGGTCATTAAATGAACTGTTGTAAGTCGAGGACTAGATGTAATTAGCACCAACTTTTTCTAAACATTCTCTGAGAAAATTGAATAAACCAGATAAAATCTTTTGTTGAATTAATGTAATTTTTCAGATTTTATTTATTATGTGTAAAATTTTAATCAAATCTCAAGTGTCTAAAATCTTAAAAACCTTAAGATGTTTTTAAGATCCTTAACCATTGATTTGTTAGAATCTGCTCTGCCCTAGATGGCCCAGAAATGAAGGAAACTTGCATTACCAAACAAATCCACTGAAGAGAATCCTGAACATTAGAAGATAGGGAAGCAATCATTTCAGAGAAGCTTGTATCTCTAGTCACACTGCGAGTCTTATTCAGGGATTGGCTAAACTAATGCACGATGGATTCCCATTGGATGGCTGTTCCAGGAATTAATACATTACAGATCAAAACAGCTGGGAGAAAGAAACTACAACCCAAGTCTCTTTGTCTGTTCAGTTCATCCATGGTAAGCTGCATACAAAGATCCTCATGAGAATAAGAAATGAGAACAATGTTTAATTGGAAGCCAATAACTTTGCCCAGCGGCCGCACGATGAACAAGAGAAGACCAGAGAGCATCACAAATCTCTGCAGGAAATAAAAAAACATGGCTAGCAGACACTTATACCTGACCCTTATGTAGGACAGAAACAAGAACAGCTGAGCTAAGTGGCCGGAATAATACCAATAGCAAAAAGTTGTAGAATACTTTCAATATGAAATTTATGAAGGGTCAAAATAGAGGCAAGCCACAGTACATCCCAAATAGAGCAGTATCAAGTTCTCCATTGTGGGTGGAGATAGCATCCAGGAATGGGTTGACCTCATCTGTTCAGTTGATTGGACTGAGTCTGTCAGAGTTGAGATGCCACATCTCTGTTGCTAGGGCTTCCCAGCTTTCGACTCAGTCCTTCAGTCTGGACAGACGTGTCGAGAGTTTCTTCTTCAAAGTTTCATTATTCCTGGATGCTTCTTCACCAACAAAACTTTCTCAACCGTGAGTTTGACCGGCTGACTCCCCTCTAAGGTGGTTGAGTCACTGGGATATCTCTAGCGACCAGGGCTTCGGCCCGTCGCTGGATAGGCTCCCCTGCTGCTAGGTTAGCAAGGACTCCTGTCAATTGCGCCGCTAACCTAAGCTGAGGTTCCGTAGAGGTTTTTATAAACAGACTGATTTATAAATTGCAAACTACAAAATAACACTACTGTATTTTCTAAAGTTTCTCAATGGAAGTTAAAACGTTATATAGGCATCTTACCAGTGCAGGCCACTGAATATGCTTGATTTTTGATCCCTGAGACTGGCTAGGATCCTTCCTCTTTGCCCAGATCAGTTGGTATTCCACAAGGAATGCTGCAAAATCTTCATAAACTTTAACCCATTCTCGTTTTTCCCATTCAAGATCATCAAATTCCACATATACCTAGGAACACAAATTAAACATTTGTTTACTTATTTACTAAACAATTATTACTGCATAGCTATACTACACAAAGGCTAGCAGAACACGTTGATATTTAGAACTTTTCTAAATTATTTCATTCTTAGTTTTTAAGCTCTGATTTTTTTAAAAAATACCCTACAAACTCTAATGCAACATTTGAGAACAAAGAATGCAAATAATAGATATCAAAAAGCTGACAAATGTATTCCCTCTTTTTCATAGATGGGAAGTTAGAAAAGAGGTGGCCTAACAGAAAAAAAAGAAACTGCAAGAAAATGAACTTTTAAAACATTTTCCACTCATAAAGAAATAAGAATACATGTTCAACTACAAATAACCACAACAAAAATTCTGCATCCAACTTTGACAACACATTATGATAACGGTTCCCTTTTTAAAGGACTCTTATTTTGAATATATAAAATTCCTCCAGTTACTATTTAATTCCTACAGGGATAAACTAATGACTTACACTATTATATAAAAGTGTTACTGCATGTTAGGGGATACCCACAGGAAAAACTCAACCGCATCGTTCTAAAACTGCTACTGCACCCAAAATCTTCTCCTTAAAAGTACATTTGGTTTTAGAAAGGGAGAGCAGCATTATTATGAATGAGAATATCAGGAGAAATAAAAAATAGCATCCCTCAATTTTATTCTCCTTGCTTGGCAAATAAGCATTAAAAAGTGGAGAGCGACTGCTGCACTTACAATATTTAACTGCAACCAAAATAAGTTTCTATGTGGTTCATTTGTTAGCCAGCAAGGAAAGCTGTTTATTGATTGCGAGTTAATTAAATTGTGTTTGATTGCCAAATAAATGTGTCCAGAAAAAATAAACTTATTTTAAGACTGAGAAAACAGTTGCTCCAAGAGTTGAGGACACTGGGAGCAACTTCAATAATCAATTAAAAAAGCAAATTATTTCTGGTGGTTTTCCTTGGCTCCAGATGACTCCACAGATGTTACTAATACTGCTCAGTTGTTGTTGTTTATTCAAGGAAATGACTGAAGACTTAGCCTCTATAAATAATCTGTGTGGAACAACTACAGGCAAGAATAGTTTCAAAGAAGTTGAGAAAACACTAATTTATACAACTTGTAGTCCGTTAAATGTGTTATAGCTGACTGTGGTAAACATGTATGAGCAGAACAAAAAGGCTTAGTTGCACAAATTTACATATCTTGTGAAAATGTAAGGTTTTTTTTTAAAGCCTATGGTTATTCCTTGCATAGTCATCAGCTGGCACTTTGTGCAAAATATTTTAATCATGTGTTATTATGGAACCAATACTATCAATGGTGAACTTAATTCATTTTTGTGCAGTGTCAATTCCATGATTTTTTTATCAGAAACAGAACCTTCTAGACTTGCCCTTATACAAAGCAGTTCAATGGCTTAGCAGTGGAAGTTTTATAGGTAGTCCTTGAATTGCTGTTAATAAGTGCTGCGTCATAAAGTGTGAGTTCATGTGACCACTGGCAATCCAGGTGTCCTGTTGTCATCACCCAAGAAGCATGGGTCACTAAAACAGAAATAGAGTCCCAGGTAAGAAGTATGGCATGCTACATGGGGGAGGCCCTGGGAGGCAAGGAACAAGTTGGGTGCAAGTTGGGGGGTGTGTGTGTGTTGTGGTGCAGTGTGAGCTCAAGAAAGTCGGGGAAGGAGGACATTGGTGGGTATGTGCATATGTACAATCACAGGGATGCTGTGGAAAGAGGGCACACAGCGGGAGGATATCCATGAAAAAAAGAGGGCAGAGGGCATGTGTACAATCACAAGAAGACGTGAGGATGGTGCATGTGTGAACATGAGGCTGGGGAAAGAGGTCATGGGGTGTGTGGGAGCGCAGAGGAAGAGGAGGACAGAGTGATACATATAAGCAAAGAAAACTCAGGGGGAGGGGAGACTTACCTGAACAATTTGCAACCTTTCCTCCTGGTTTCCCCTATTGCCTTTGCTTGTGGGAAGCCAGCAGGGATGGCAATCATGTGACTGCAGGATGTGGCAACTGGTCTTAAGTGTGTGTGCTGGTTGCCAAGGGCCTGAATTGTGTTTGCGTGATCGTGCGGGTGCTTCATCAGTCAGAACTTTTGAGTACTGTTTGTAACTTCCTTCATTCAGCACCACTGTAACTTTCAGTTGCTGAATGAATGGTTGTAACTTGAGGACTATATGTATAGTGAATTTCTGAGCTCAGGGCTGAGATAGAAATTTTTCTGGAAAAAAATAGAACTGCCTTCAATTCCTAGAACATTGAATACTGAATGGCTTTGGAAATTACTTTTCGCTACAAACTTGGTAATATTTCTTAATGAATTCAACCTAAAATGACATGCAAAACAGCACTTACACTACGGAACAGTGATTTTGACAAGTTACATTTGAATCACACAATCTCAAGCTGCTTTTATATTTCCCATATTGACAAAAATCGAAACAAGTACCTAGTTACCAAGTTAAATTGAAGAGACACTACCATTTCTAAAAGTAGTAAAAGATGAGAGTGTTATGGGCTTGTGACGAAGCTTTGAGTCTCCGTCATTTCTCCGTCCAGCCAAAAAGTGTTGGGGTGCTTGGGAACAGAGCAAATATCTAGTTCATGCACACTAGAGGAGAATAGGAAAATTTCCCCATCTCTCAATAATATTTAGAATTTGATCAAACATCTGTTGCTGGTAACTGCTTAATTCACAGTGGAAGACACCTAGCTATACTCATTCTAGCAAAAAATAGAAATGTTTATTTACAGAAGCATGAAAATGTCAGGACATGGGACCTAAAGTTTATACTGCCCAAATAACTCTGGTTTAAACAATTAGGGTTCATTAAGTTAGCAGCGGAGCATTCAAGTTTTTGTAATCAGAAGTTTCTCAATCAAATATTAGAAGAAAAAGACAATGCTTTATACAAGTTCGTTAGAGACTGAAATGTAGTATTTTACAATTCCACTGAATGTTAATTTTCTAAAGTATTCTAAATTCTATACCATCAAAATAATTTCTAAAACTCTTATGAATTTTAACATCTGTAAGGAAAGAAAACAGTGTGCAAACTGTTAATATTTTCGAAGTATTCATCAGACACATCAGGTTTTACATCAGAAATCTAACTGGCAGAGATAAAAATGAACAGAAGCTTTGCTTCCTTACAAATTTTCAACAAAGCAGTTGCAATTCCTTTTAAAACACAGCTTAAAAAGTCACCTTCATAAAGAGCTACTGTATGTTATTTAGTCAACTCTTCCAAATGAGGTATATTTTACCTTACGTTTTGATTTGGCAAGAAAGCATTTCACTCACATGAAAGCTCAGAAAATCAAAATGCCAGAAATTTCAGAATCCAAATTTAGAAGTACATTTTAGCTTGTTTCTGCAAAAGATACATCATAATACTTACAAAGATAGCTAAAATATGTTAAGAAATCACATTTGCTTGTGTGTCTGTTTATAACACTTTCTCCTTTTAAATAGCATTTTTAAATGCATTAACATTACTATACGAAGATATTAATGCAGTTTAAAATTTCTCCCCCCCCAATTTTTTTGGGGGGGGAATGTCTACGCTACTGATCATAGCGAACACTGGCAGCTTCTCAAACATCTGTTAAAGATCAGGTTTCACTAGCATGGAAGCAATTGAGCTATTAACACTAAGCAGGTCCAAAGAAATACTCAATTCTAACAAGTGAACTGAAAACAGTTGATGAACTCTTTAAAATACTTCTAATTATTATTTTTCCTTAAATAAGTTTACATTGTTAAAGTAATGTTTATACACACACCTGCACACAATTCTGCAATTTGGTATGGCAGTAATTTTAGTTTGGATTTTAGTTCAAAGATTTGTCTGCATTTATAGATAAAAATGGAACCAATATTACCAGTGAAAAACAATAGGCTAACTTACAAAAATATTTTTGATCCTTTGTTTGATTTCATAGAAATGAAAATTTCTATGAAACTCTATGCCATGTTATTAACATTACTTCTGTTTCTGCTGTAGACTTTATGATGTCACATCATGCAGTACTGTTATTAACACTTAAGCCTTGACTTTGAGGATAGTTTTAAAAATGTTACACCAGTACAAGTAGTCCTTGACTTATGATAATTGAACCCAAAATTTCTGTTGCTGAGACATTTGTTAAGTGAATTTTGCTCCATTTTACAACCTTTCTTGCCACAGTTGTTAAGTGAATCACTGCAGTTGTTTAGTTAGTAACACGGTTGTTAAGTGAACCTGGTTTTCCCATTGACTTTGCTTGTCAGAAGATCGCAAAAGATGATCACATGACATCGGGACACTGCAATCATAAAAAAAATGAGTCAATTGCCAAGTGTCTGAATTTCGATCATGTGACCATGGGGATGCTGCAACGGTTGTGTGAAAAATGGTCATAAGTTATTTTTTCAATGCCATTGTAACTTTGAATGGTCACTAAATGAACTGTTATAAGTCGAGGACTACCTGTGTATAATTTCCCATAAAGTAGGAAAGAGGAAGAGACAGTTTCTGATCATCACTTCTGTGATCACATCACTTCTTTGGGTTGACTGCAGGAAAAATAAAGACGACCAACTTTTTTATCTACTTTTCCTATATTTGTAAACTACAATCTCTTAGTTTGTGCAAACTGCCGTTCAGTAGACATAGGATAGAGTGATTAGCTGCACTGAGTCAGCAAAAAAAAGAGAGCAAACAGGAGTTCAGGAGGGGGGTGGGTTGCACTTTGTTCATCGGAGAAACGTGGAGAGGGAAGGGATTGCTAGAACTGCAGAAAGGTGACACACCTGTCCTCAAGGATCTTAAAGGATGTCATGGAGAAGACAGGGCAGAAATGCACAGAGGTGTTCCGGAAGACAGGCAAGGCAGTAGGTTTCACGAAATCCAGCAGCATCGTGAAAAATCTCCTAATGTAAGAGCCCTTCATAGGATCACATTGTCTGAGGAACAGCTAGATTTGCCTTTGCCAGAAATGTTTAAATAGACACCATAGTGGTGGATTCCTGCACTGGACTTGGAATGCACTATGCCAGATGATTCCCCAAATCTCTTCTGCCCTTTATAGTTTATGATTTTGTGCCCATTCTGTGCACACATCCTGCTGTGACCTTCTATATTTTCACCAGTACAGAATCATGATCATCAAATTTATATGGCACTTAATGTAAATCACAGTGGCTTGCAATAAAATAGAACAAGTAATGCTATTACAATATCAGATTAAGTTATTTGAACAATAAAAAAGCAACACCAATAAATTACTAAGTACTTTTAACAAAATCTGATTTCATATGTCACTTAGTCACCAAATGTCCTCCAGAAGAGTATAGTCTTTACTATATTCCGAAAGGCTAAGGGGGCCAGGGTAGCCTATCTTCCAGAGGGAGGCAGTTCCAGAGAATGGGAACCATGATTAAAAAAAACCTAGCTCCCCCCCCCCCAAAAAACCCAGAAGGCCAAAGCAATTTTTACTGAGAGGATCTTATTGTGACATATTGTCTTAATTGGTACACATGATCCTTTAGATATTCAGGTGATAAGCATGCAGTCATGGTAGCATTTGAATTGAGCTTGGAACAGGGGTGAAATGCTCCCGGTTTGCTCGTGCCTGTCGGTTGCCGTAGAGCTGGTCGCCAAGGTAGCGCGAGGCTCCGCCCGCCCACCCGCACGCCATTTGGGTTCTTTTACCCTCTGCGCATGCGCAAAGCGTTCTGTGCATGTGCAGAGGGTAAAAGAACCCAAATGCCGGCGTCCGGGCGGGTGGGCGGAGCCTCGCGCTACCTTGGCGACCGGCTCTACGGCGACTGACAGGCACGAGCGAACCAGGAGCATTTCACCCCTGGCTTGGAAACCAACTGATAACCAATGCAGGGCCTACAAAATGGTTGCGATATATCCAGAGCAGGGATCCCCAAACTTGGCAACTTTAAGACTTGTGGACTTCAACTCCCAGAATTCTCCAGCCAGCTATGCTGGCTAGAGAATTCTGGGAGTTGAAGTCCACAAGTCTTAAAGTTGCCAAGTTTGAAGACCTCTGATCCAGAGTAATAATCACCAGTTAATTATGTGGCTACTGCACTCTGGATGAATTTGATCTTCAAATCCTTTCCAGGCAGTGCTATTCCACCAGAAATAGTAATGAACAAGCAGCAAATGCACTTTCCCAGGGTTTCAGTTTCAATTTGGTTTTCCCTATCCAGACCCTCAAAGCCTCCTGTCAACTCTTCAAGGTAGATGAGACTAGGAATCCCATTTGTGTAGGCCAGTACTACTTTTATTGTAAAGCTATAGCAACAGAATTGTGCAAGTCTGAGTTATTTCATCTCCTCTTCCTCCTCCTCTCCATATTCACTTTATTTTCATGAGGACTAGGGGGACTTTTTGTCTGACAATTTATCTAGGTTACATTCCTACCCTGGATTCGGTCCTCTTTTCCAGGTAGTCCTCAACGTACGACTGGTTGTTTAAAAGACCGTTCAGCCTTATGATAGCCTTGGAAAAGGTGTTTTATGGTGCATAAAGCACTTTCAGCCTTTGTTAATTGTCATGCCACCCTCCCCCACCCACATGACTGCATTTCGGGTGCTGCAAGGTCCCACAATCACATCATCATGATTCTACATAGTCACTTAAGAAGAGTCGTGCAGTGAGAATGAGCACCCAAAATAGTGATTCTTAAACTGTTTGACCCTAGAGTCACTTTTCCTGTCTTGAGTAATATCATAGCATATCATATCATATCGTATCACACACACACACACACTCTTCATTTTACACAAGCATCTTGGCAGCAGCAATCCCAAACTTGATTCTTGATTCACAAACAACCAGTTACAAATTGCTCCATTACACCCAAGATATGCCCAAATTATCTTCTGGGAGGGTAATTACCCCCAGTTTAAGAATTAAGAATCACTGTTCTAAAAGGTTGCTTCCTTTCAAAAAACAACAACTGAGGATAGGATTATGCATTGTCTTTCATCTCAGAGCCTGGCAGCTCCAGCTCCCTTTCTTTCATTTTCCTGATCCTACAATGACAGCTTGAACCAATATTATACTATGTTCTGTGATTTAACTGCTGGCCCCAAAACAAAAGATTACTGAAGACCATTTACATTGGCTTAGTATTCATTTTTGCTTCACTAAGCCACTTTATATACAAAATATTACTGTAAACAGTTACAAATGTGCCCTAAAATAACAAATGCTTATCAGTCAGCTTACAGTCTTTCTAGTTTTCACTTTGAAAAAGTATTATCGTGTTAGCAAAAAATTAATACAGCACTTCCAAAGTGTGATTTGTGGTCAAGGACCCATCCTTGTAAAAAAAATGCAAATAATGTACAAATATTTGTTTGTTTTCCTCCTACCTGAGCTGCAAACTCAGCAGGGTGGATAAAAATAGATGATTTTTAAAAAAATTAAAAAAAAATCTGATTTTTTAAAATTTAAATCAGATTTTTTTTATTTTTATCAAATTTATTTTAATAAAATGCTTTTGGAGTAAAAATCCATCTAAAGATAATTTTCTATTTAAGACACATTAATAATTTAGTTTATTCAGCATGAAATGGAGCTTAGTTATGTAGCATCAGGCTGTATATTCCGCAATATTTACATTTTTGGTAAACTCATTCAATGAATCCAAGCTTTGCAAGCTAAATAGGAAACCTTCATTTTGTTTGCAAATAATATTAAAGATTCTAACTACCAGCAAGAATGAGTCCTTATATTTAAAGAGCACCTGTCATTTCAGATCCATCTTGGCAGCGCCTGTTAGCGGGCATCCACTCACCTGCTGCCTGCCACGTCCCTCACCTTGTTGTGTCACTGAAGCATCACCAGCCGTCCCATTACAGTGAATGGGATTGTCGGTGACTCAACAGCGGGTCAGAGGAGGAGCCATTGCGGGACAGAGATGACAGTTGCTCTTTAAAAATTATGATTTAAATCGAGTTGATTTAAATCAAATCCACCCTGAAACTCAGCACTTTTGTCAGTAGAGAAAGAAAAAAGCTATCCTCTGAATCCTTCACTCAGAGTGCTGGAGACAGGGTAAGACCCATCCACTTCACACGTGTGTAAAATAACAAAAGATAGGTTGAAAATAATAATCAGTCCCAAAGTATAGTGCACTGGGTGTGGCCAATGGAGCAAAGAGCACCCCACCTCCTCTCTGTGCGCACATTGCTCCCTCCCTTCAATCCTGTTTAGTTTCTTTTAACTGAAGTTTTAAATTTAAGATTTTTATGTATTATTTTAATACTTTATTCTGTATTCTATTCAATGTCTGTATGCCACCTAGAGTCACGTTTGGCAAGATAGGCAGCATACAAGTTCGATCATTTAAAAAAAAATTGGAAAAATAGCAGAGATTATATAGAGATTTAACATTCAATCTCTCACTTTTCAAGGTTGGGCTTTGTGCTTTTGGACACTTTTTTCCAGAACTTCTGTGAGCCCAATATCGTAGCAGTATCAAATTAAGCAGTCAAACCATGGGTCCTCTTGTATTTTAAATTATATGCTTGCCGTAAATTGATTGTATTTTCATAAAGCTACTGAATGTCTTAAATCATTGACTGTAGAGTGTCTGAAAAAAGATGGAACACTTTACTCCATTTGAAACACAGAATCCAAAATATCAATTGTAATTATCCTTTCTCCCTATGCATATCCATGATACACAATTTCATGATATGCAAATGAAATGTTTATCTGTGCAGCATATTTATTTTAACAATATGGAAGACTTTAAATATTTATTAAACTTACATGCCACCCACCTTACCTGAAGGTGATTCTAGGCGGCTTATAGTCATTATAATATAAAGCATTAAATGTTAAAACAATAAATAGTCACATTACATAGGATTAAAATTGGCAAAGTTGGGTAAGGGAGCAAGACGCATATGGCAGGAGGTGAGGTCTTATCTCAGTCTTATTAACCACCTCCAGAATCACACACCCCAGGCTAGTTGGCAGAGTCAGGTCTTCAGACCCTTTCAGAAGGCCAAAAGAGTGGGTGCAGATCCAACGTTGGGGGGGCACACTCTAGAGCAAAGGAGCCACAACAGAAAAGGCCCGTGTCTTGGTTCCTGCCAGCCAGAATTCCTTGACCAACGGGATCTGCAGCAGGCATAGGTGGGGCAGGCCAATCCTATTGGGGTGAGATGGCTTCTCCAGTATCCTGGACCTGTGCCATGAAGGGCTTTAAAGATAGTAATCAACAGCTAGAATTCGACCTGGAAGCAAGCTGGTAACCAGTGTAGGTCACATAATAGTGGGCCACCCTAGGGGCTTCAAGAACTGTCTCCAAGAATTTGTATGCCACCCATCTTGCTGAAGGTGACTCTGTGCAGCTGTATTCCGAGCCAGCTACACCTTCTAAAAACTTTTCAAGGGTAGCCCTGTGTAGAGTCCATTGCAATAGTTCAAGGGTGAAATGACCAGTGTTTGAGTGACTGGGAAGAAAGACCAGATCCAGGAAAGGGCACAACTGGCACACAACACGAAATTGCCTAAAAGCTAACTATGGCTGCCACTTGCTGTTTGAGCAGGAGTTGTGAGACCAGGTGAACACACCGGGTCTGTCTGGGATGGTGCAACCCCATCCATAACTCAAGATGTTAAAATCTCCGATCCCTTTCAAGACTTTCATGTCATGTTTGATTGCACATTCACATTATAGAGAACAATGGCCACTTATGGATCTCTCAAAAAACAACACAGCATTTACATTTTGTTAAAAATGAGAATAGCTCCGTAATATATTAGGGAGGTAGTGGGAGTACAGGTAGTATGTAGAGATATAACTTAGAATCTGTAAGTGAAATGACTTCAAAATTATCATTTTAAAAAGCCTTTTATACATTTCTTGTCTTGCTGTTGTCCAGATGTATTGGAGTACTATTCCACAATTTCCACCTAGCATGTATATCTAACACATATGGAAGAAACCAGTTTAGAGAATGCTGTATAATTTAAACCAATTTAAATTCTATCTCTAAACCAGGTTGGAGAAGGCTAAGCTACATACAACAAAGCATACAGTAAATGGAAGCAATAAAAAAGTTGTTACACAAGACAATATCTTCCCCCATCCACACCATTTGTCAGATTTCAAAAGAAAGGCGAAGTAATACTTGGTATTATGCCAAAAATAGCTTTGGATAAAGACTCTGAATCAAGGCTCACTGCAGGCCCGTTTAGAAACTCAACTACCGTATTTTTCGGACTATAAGACGTACCGGAGTATGAGACGCACCAAGATTTTGAAAAGGTAAACAAAACAAAAAAAAAAGTTTTTGCCCTCCCCAGCCCCCAGGATCACTCCACAGGACTCCCAAACCCTCTAAACGCCCCCTTTTTTGTGAAAAACTGACTCGTTTTTGTGAAAAATGGCCCATTTTTCGCTCGTTTTTGCCCTCCCCAGCCCTCAGGATCACTCTACAGGCCTCCCAAACCCTCTGCACGGCCCGTTTTTGCGAAAAACGGGCCCGTTTTTTGCCTCTCGAACCCCCCACGCATTACTTTTGCCCTCCCCAGCCCCCAGGAGCATTTTGCAGGCCTCCCAAACCCTCTGCGCCCCCCGTTTTTGCGAAAAACGGGATGCACAGGGCGGGGTTTTTGGAGGCCAAAAATGGCTGTATTCGGTTTATAAGACGCAACAACATTTCCACCCTTTTGGGGGGGGGGGGGAAATGTGTCTTATACTCCAAAAAATACGGTAGTTGTTTCAGCCTCAAATATTGGCATCCATTCCAAACCACTATGACGAGAAAAGACAAAATATGTGTTTCAACGTAATAATGCAACTCCTGGTCTTTTCTACTTGAATTTTAATGACAGACCCTAATACATAAATTACAGGTTGTGTGTTGTGCTTCTTGAACTCCCATAGATTCCTGTGGCCTAAAGCCCCACCTCACTATCAGACAATATTTATGTCTAGCAAGTGTGTAGTATACCAATTTTTGTAAACTCAGCCAGATCACACTACATACATATAGATAATTAGCTGGGATACTGAATCCTGTCATTTTTTTCCCTTACTTTTCCTTAAGGATAATTCTTTTATAATTCTCATATATATGTATGTATAAATGTATGTATGCATGTATATCTATAGAAATACGGCAGTAGGACAGCTAATAATTATTGATGTAATATTTAAATTCCTAATGCATAATACATAAATTGTCTTCTGACAAATCCATCTAAAAATCAGCATATCTTGTAAGCCAGTGGTGGGTTGCTCCTGGTTCGGCCCGGTTCTGTGAACCGGTAGTGGCGGCGGCAGCAGGTTCCGCCCACCCACCTGGGACGCTTCTGCGCATGTGCAGAAGCATCGCGTGCACAAGCGCGCGAACCGGTAGCGACGGCATTTACAACCCACTACTGTTGTAAGCCTATTTTAAGGATTACTGAGAAAGTGGACAAGATGCCACATTATTGTGCAAATACTAATTATGAATAAAATATATACAAGATGACACTTTTAAGTAATCAAATTATGTCATCACACAGGTATATAATCTATGAAAATTAAAGAGAGACCGAAATACAGAAGTTAGTTAACATGTTACTTTTAGAAATTCATATACTTAACTTCTTATTGTATAGTGTACCCTATAAGCTGCAACAGTAGATCCCACGATTTTTTCAGCAGAATAAATGCTGAACTCATTACAATGCTGAAGTTTAATTCTGGTAATCACAGTATCTGGTAAACATCAATTAATAATACAAGATTCACAGAAAGTATTAGCATAAAAAAGTCATCACAGTATGATCAACAAGATATCAGAAATATGGCTGGTACTTTTATTTTTTTACTTTTACAATAGACAAGGAAACAATTAAAACAAGATATCTAGCAAAATATGATGAGAACTGCAATTTTCCCAACTTTGGCAACTAAACTCAGTGACAGGCACTTGGAAACTCTATAGCTATTCTTTCACTTATACTGATGGGCTTCAGGAGGAAGTGTTAACAAAATTCTACAAGCTTTAGCAGAATTATGCAAGGAAGAAGGACTTAAAATCAATCACCTTAAGACCCAAATTATGAATTTCTCAGCAAACATTAATAACCACATTGTTGCCTCAAATATTAATAACAACGTGGAAATAATAAAACAGAACCAGTTCAGCTTAAAGAGGAAAATTTTATCTTATTTTATCTCACTAAACCTTATCCCACTCATGACCCAACCAATTTGCATAGGAAGAGGATGTGCATTCAGCTCTTGAATCAGATTCAGTTCTTCTAGCTGGTTAATGAAGTACTGGAAGACTGGTCCAGTGGGCAATCAAAAAAAAAATCACATTTCTGTGCTGCTTATAATTATTTGCATATGATAATTCTAGACTGGAAAATACAATTTGGGTGGGAAAATAAAATAAAGATGTTTGATTGAAGTAGCAAATCAGCAACATTGCATTTGAGACTGCCCACCTCTATATCATTTCAAAAATCCCTGTTACTCATAGGCCTAAAAAGCATGGGAACTACTTATCTAATATAATGAGAGAGGGAGAGGGAGAAGGAGAGAGAGAGAAATAGAGAATATGGGAATGACAGGCTGTTAGTTGTTGTTTGTGTGATCAGTTTTCTTTTAAGGCCAAAATTGAACTTAGAAATCAAAGTTAACTTCCACTGAACCTAGTATTAATGTCCAGATATGCACTTTTTAGTTTTATTCACTGTATCATCAGGCATGTCATGCTTTTATTAGGATTACTGCCTTGCTTTTTTTCCTTTAGCAAAGGTTACTCATAAAATAATCAGCAAGTTCTATACAATAAACACCAAAAAGACAGCAACAATTTGTAAAGAAAGGATATTAAGCTAAAGCATTACTGACGATGTTTATCAGAATTTCAGCAATGCTTTTAAATACTGCATGAGCTCTTCGGATTTCTGCCACACAAATTAATGGACAAATTCCCTAAAGAAATGCACACTAAGCAAATGCAAGGTCCCAGGAGCTGGGATGAAGGGCAAAAGGTGCATTCCATAAAATTACCTAAACTTCTAGGTGAAAGGGGAAGATCAGTACTGATAGAAAATCCAAGAGAAGGTTATATCATAGTAGTCAATATTTCATCAAATAGCAGGCTGCATCAACCTATAATAGAATGCTGAGCGAATTTGATTGCCGTGTATTAATTTGAGGGAAGGGGCAGCCAACAAGATGTACCTGTACCTTGAATTTCTTTTACTAATATTAAAAACATTTTATCCATGACTTTTGGTTTAAAAAATGGGCTGATATGAAATTATTAGCTGTCAGCTATTACACCAGTTTTATGTAACTATTCAATATTGTTATTATCAGACCAAACATTTATACCAAAGCCATCACATGCAGACTATTTCACATAACAGCAGCTATGAAGTGTTGCCATAAGCAAGCAGAAAAAGCATACGCTGCACACATTTTGAATCATACCAAATCCACTGGAATTCAGAGACATACACGCTTGTCACTTTAGCAGGTTCTTCTACATGCCATTAAAATATTATCCACAAATATTCTTTCTGTGAACACAAACAGTATTCTTTGTAAATGTTGTGACTGATTTTCTCAAAACACTTGTTTTCCTTCTGTGTGCATGTATGCATATGAGTATGTTTACAGACAGCTTTAGTATCCCAGTTTCATGACAATAAATTTTGAACCTTTCTCAAAATATCTCTCATCATCACCTTCTCTACACTTTATTCATGAGCTGCATCCTCAAGTTATCATAATTATGTGCACCCTGTTCTTTAATAGTTTTCATGGCGGTCAACAAAACCAGACTAAATCTGCCCTACTCAATGAACTAGTCTATTGCTTAGAACATTTATTGCAACAATATACTTATTTTTACAGTATCACAATTTACTGAGAATCAGCTTGATGCAGACATTAAGACAACAGGCTAGAAACCAGGAGACTATGGTGGTTGTCCCCCCCTTAGGCACAAAAGCAGCTGGGTGACCTTGGGCCAATAGCTTTTCTCAGCCCTAGGAAGGAAGCAATGGCAAACCATTTCTAAAACAATCCTGCAAGAAACCTGCAGGGATTTGTCCAGGCAGTCTCTGAGAATCAGAAATGACTGAACGGAAGGAAAAAAAATATTATTTAAAATAATATTTATATTTTAAATTAAGATTTTAAATTAGATTTTAAATCTCACCTTTCTTTTAAAAGAGGAGTGTCAAACTCGATTTCATTGAGGGCCACATCAGGGTTGTGTTTGACCTTGAGGGGCCGGGGTGGGCGTGGCCACCTCAATGTCACTCGTGACGGGTGGCCCGAGCGCTCTGCAAGCGAAAACGGGTTCCCGAGCTCCGTTTTTGGCTGCAACGGCCTCCTGCAACCCTCTGCCAGTGAAAACGGAGCTTCGGAGTGCTGCCCATAGTCCTTGCCAGCTCCATTTTTGGCTGCGATGGCCTCCTGCAACCCTCTGCCAGTGAAAACGGAGCTTGGGAGGGCCGCACGCAGCCCTCCCAAGCTCCTTTTTCACTATCAGAGGCACAGTGGGCCGGTCATTCGCTGTTTCCAGGGCAGCCCCGCGGGCCGGATCCGCCTCCGGGCCTTGAGTTTGACACCTCTGTTTTAAAAGCTCAAGGGGATATAAAGTGTAATGGTATGTGGGAATCACCTTGGAAGATGAGGGAAGAGATAATGCCTAGGGATCTGTTAATAAGAGCATAGCCCGCAGTTGCATAATGGCCAGAGAAAGAGGTTCAGAAGGGACCTCCCCCCCCTTAAATTTTCAGGCTGTTAAAAGATAGTGGGCGATTTGTACTTTCAGACCTGCAAGATTGATGTCAGCATTCCCAGCTAGACCAGACAAGATATACGACCAGATGAGCTAATCCTAGTTTATTGTAAGACTACATTAACGGAAGCTTGAGTCTGAATGTACAAATCTTATGCAGAACTGAAATCCTCCTGGCAGGCAGTCCTTTTGCTCTTATGTGCAATGGCGGCCCACCAAAGGATTTCGGCTCCTTTCTGAGCACAGAGGGGAAATCCTTCATGGGCTTTCAGAGAGCTGAAATCTTCAGAATATTAGCTCCGTTCCTGCAACCTGCCATAAGGTTTCCCCTCCTTTCTGTGCATGGAGGGGAAATCATTCAGCGGACTATAGAATTGCAATGACTTTCTGGGGAAGCCAGCAGAGGAGATTGCAAATGGCGATCGCATGATTGTGGGACGCTTGACAACCAATCATAAGTGCAAAGAACAAATAGATGTGTATAATCTTGTACAAATTTAAAAGAAAGGAACAAAGACAATCAGAACAGCATTTCTCTTAGTGTGATATACATTTTCTTCTAGAACTAGATATAGAATTTCCAGAAATGTTGAAACTGCTTTACAGACATGCTGACATTCCTTGAAGGACATTTAAAACACTCTGTTACAATCAGCAGCAACACCTAATCAACTCTGCTGAGTGTGCAAACAGAAGCAGATGGGGGCTCAGATATGGCCCCCGGTTTGGTGTGAGTGTGGTGCCTTGCCTGCCGGGGAGGAGGGGGGCCGTTGGGGTGGGGGAGGGGATCGCTGGGGTGTTGGAGAGCCGGAGTAGTACGGGTATGACTGGGAGGGGGAGATGT
>QLTV01014916.1:4440402-4481757 GCA_003457575.1 Thermophis baileyi | reverse complement strand
CCCTTTATTTATGTAAAAATATAACATATATATATATATATGTGTGTGTGTGTGTGTGTGTGTGTGTGTGTGTATGTATGTATGTATATATATATGTATGTATGTATGTAAAGAAAGAAACAAATTGATTAATGGCATATAAAGGCAGAGATCTCTGTAATGGTAGTTTAATACTCTGACGATGTCAGCAGCTGGCTGACGAAAGCTTAGTAAAATTTTAATTATTTTAGTTCCGGAGTTCGCAGAATGTACCAGTGAATTAAAAGAAAAAAAAAAAAAACACACACACACACACATATATACACATACATACATACATACATACACACACACACACACACACAAAATATCTTACATTTCTTGTTCTTTACTGTATATATATATGTTTTTCTGTCGAGTCACCTGGTGTACCCAAATATGGGAGGGAGCATACTGCTTCCTTTTGCCTTTCAGCCCCACTCCAGGGGCCATGCAGGCCGTCGCTTTTCACGACAAACTATATTTTCAAACCTTTATTTCTTTATAAGCAAAAATGTAAGTTTGTGTGGATAGATAGATGGATATAGATAGATAGATAATTGATTTACCACTTCATTTGATTTACCCCTTATTTATTCTTTCTTTTCTGAACTTTTTACTTTTTATTCTTTTTTAGTTTGCATCAGGTTTTTATTAAATATTACAATTAAAGTTGATATTAAAAAGGTATTTTTTCTACTTAAATTTGGAGCTATATGCAGGTCTGTGTTTTCATTTTTCTATTTCATTTTTTCTTACTCGGTTTTGCTGAACTTTCTATTGCAAACTTCAACTATTGTGAAATATCACACAGCATTAACAAAAATGGCATCTAATTATTATTTGTACTAATCTTTGTGACTATCTTTTGTAACTATCTTTTGCTGTTGTAAGCTGCCCAGAATTGCTTAAGGGTTGCAGTCATATAAATCTTTTAAATTAAATACATTGTATTGCATTTTTCCACAAAGGATTCAGTTACCAAGGCAATAAATGCAAAAGCTAACCCTACTGGGCTTTATTCCCATAAAGGGCAACTCCTGTGCATAAGAATGCTTTCTCTGTTAGAAACTGCTGTGTGAAAGATGTAATATGTAAGGCATAGAAACTTACATTGCAAAACAAGTTTAACAACTTCGAAAACTTAAAAGGCATAATTTGTTATTCCTTTCCTGAACAGCCAGAAATATAACACCACCAGCCCACCCTTTACTGGTTCAGTTTCTATTGGGACACAGAGCAAATACTGGATATTTATACTGCCTTCATGATAACCTACAACAATATGACTTAAGCATAAAGCAAAATAAATAAATAAATAACCCAAAAGCCAAGTTTAATATTCACCAATATTCAGGAATCTAACAACTAATTTGCAAGCCACCATCAGAGTTCATTTATTCTTTACTTCCCTGCTTATCAATCCCTGCTAATTATGAAGTTCAGGCCCCTAACACAAATATCAATTTGTGATAGGCTATTGCCTATTTTCGGGTTAGTGCACTTTTGTTTTGCTTGTGGGTGATGGATCTCCATGACAAAATAAATGTTGCATTTGACAGGTCTTGGTCTAATCCAAGTAGATAAGGTTATTTCTCATCACATTTGACCTTCTAATCTGCTTCTCAACTCCTATTGCTTAATTTCCTCCCCCCCCCCTCTTATGCTTTGTGAGAAACATTCCCCCAGCAAATTGGCTTTGTTATGTCTCTCAGACCACATTGCCTTGCTATTTACATGTGCGCTCCTTTTTCTGTCCATTTATAGGGAGGCATAAAAACAAGCCAAGACTTTACTGCCAAAGCACACATAGCTTTCATGCTGTTTGAGTCTCTCTGGGATTTTTTTTTTAATAAATAAACATTCCTAGACTAACATGGACTCCGGCCTACTTCACCAATTTGTGTAACTAAAAGAAAAAAGTTCAGGTTTCCACACTGGAGATCAAACGTTTTGCACAATCTGTCTTCTCATATTACACAACAAATCTTATCATTCATAAACAAATGAAGGTGGTTTATTGGAATATAAGCAGCAAATAATCTACTGTCTCATCAACACAACAAGCTATGACTTTGTGGGTAACTAACACACCCAGCTCTGACTCATTTAGCACACGTAGGCACACACCTGCCCCAAAGCATTCATAATTCAAAGTAACTGCTCACAGGAAGACAAGAGATAATTGGGATCTGCTGTCTCATTCCAGGGAGGATTTAGAATCAGTAGCATAGATGCTAAACTGGGATCATTGTAATAGGGCGCACTAGTGCTAGAAAATCTGAAAACAAGCCATCTCCATACCTATTGCTCCAGGAAGGGTGCTAATTGTATTAATATTATATTAACATGAGATTGTATGTTATACTGGGTCAATAAGACCATGTACTAGCTTTGGTTGAGAAATTATGTTTTCATTTTTGCAAAGATGGTGTACTCTAATAATCTAAACATCTCTCAACTTATTAAAATATCATTTTTTATGGTTAAAATACTGAATTAGGACTAGGAAAACCCAAATTCAATGCCTCCCACAGGATTAGAAGCTCCAGGTGACTCTGGGCCAGTCACTATCTCCCAGGTTAATCTATTTTATGTGGGCTTCAGTGAAAAGATAAAATAGAAGAGTCTACATATACTTAATTTAGCTCCTAGAGGAAAGGCAGGGCATAAATTTAATAAACAAAACAATTTTCTCTCTCTGCAGATTACAATTACATCCCACTTAAAAAAGGGACTGACCTTAATGTCAAACACTTTTTCTCTTCCATTCTTTATTTTTTGTTAACTAATATGCTTTAAAATTTAAATTATTTTGCAACCTTTGCATTACCCTATTAAAGAAATTGCCTTAAGATGAATTTTCAGTTCATAATGTGTTACCTAGAAAACTGAAATCACAGAAACATTTACCTTCTTGATCAGGGGTATCCAACCATGGCAACTTTAAGCCTGGCGGACTTCAACTCCCAGAATTCCCCAGCCAGGCTGGGGAATTCTGGGAGTTGAAGTCCGCCAGGCTTAAAGTTGCCATGGTTGGAGACCTCTGTTATAGATAGCAGCATACATTTTCAAACAACTGAAGCCATCATATTTTCATTTCAAGAGCCCCTTACCCATATAACTGTTTGAAGCATTATTTGATGTAAGGGTTCTGTAGAACAATTACCGTGTTTCCCCAAAAATAAGACCCTGTCTTAATTTTTTTGAACCCTGAAATACGCGCTTGGCCTTATTGCCATGCACTCAAAAGCCCAATTGGGCTTATTATCAGGGGATGTCTTATTTGGGGGGAAACAGGGTATTAGATTTACCTTCAGATGCGACAGCCTAGTAAAGTTCATGGCATATCGTACATTTGGTAGACTGTAGAATTCTAACCTTTTCTGGTAGCTGTTCATAGAACTATAGCAATAGCAGAGGAGCCCAAAACAATTATCACAGGAAAAAAAGTACCATTATATTTCATAAAGGAAATCTTAATTTTCATACAGTCTCACATTGAAATCATCCTTCATTCCAAAACATTTGTATTCTCAAATATCAACCTTCATGCGATTTGACTTCCACTCTATTATTATCTGAATAGAGATAAGCATTACAGGCGACAATGGAATTCCAAGATCCACTCACAAAAATCCTGAAATCTGCAGTGACTCCTAGCTTGCAGAAGACATTTAACCATAGTTAGACTCAATTACTCAATTTTCTGGCTTTCAGGTCTCACTGGTCTTTAATTATCTGGGCTGGGTTCATACAAGTCAGTACTGTAGACTCTAAATGTGTATTTCAGTGAGTTTTGCAAACACAGCCTTTGAGAACAAGAAATACACCATCCATAAAGTACTTTCCCTGAAGATCATTCAATATACTATCTGAAGATGGGGTTCTTATACTGTAAGGATCATCGAAAGAGAAGGCTCCTTTAAAACTATTACAGGAATGGATGGGAGAGTCAAAATTATTGGCTCAGCCATGTGATGGCTCCTATCTGACCTTGGCCAATTCTAAATACCTAAACCGGATGAGTCTTGTTTAGTACTTTGATAGATAAGCAATACGCAAGAAAGTAATAGGACTATGGACTACCAGACCAAGATAAAAATCTCAGAAAGCAATGCTGCACGGATGTAGCCAGAAGGTCACCTGGATATGAACCTACCTCAAAAAAAGACTTTCTCCTTTTACCTCCATTGCCCTTCTTTTCTATGTTATCAGTTGCATCTTAGAACAGAACAAGGACAAAATGAAAGCACAGCTTAGAAAAGCTTTTGGAGGAAAAAATACCCCTAAGCAAACCTTACCAGCACCTGGAAAGAGAACTCTTATATATGCTTATATATCTGCTTATTCTACTCAAGATATTTTAGACGCCTCTGCTCACCCCTTGTGACATTTTTCTCAGCCCACTCCTCAATTTTCCAAAAGGCCTTCCTCAAGCATGAAAGACCGAGCCCATATAATGTACATATATAATGCCTTTCTGCCAGAGGCCACTCTTACCTATCTGAAGCCATTTATCTGAAAGCAAGCAGGATCCTCACCGCGTTTCCTGCAATTCAGTGGGAAAGCGCTTGCCGGAAGCACGCAGGTCAATGTTACATAAAACCCATCTTGCATTGGTTCGATTGCTAAGGCCAACCTCGCTCGCTTTTCCCATTTCCTCCCTTCCCCCCCCCTCCCCGTTTTTGAGAAAAACCAGCCAATGGATGGAAGCCGGGGGGGGGGAAATCCCCGCGAGAAAGCAAGCCTTGCGCGAAAGCGATGCCAATATGCTTTGGATCCCATGCAAACTATTAAGATGGAATTCTAAGTCAAGGACAAAGACGGTAACACAAGGGCGGCAACAATAACCACACCACTAAAGATTCGGATTATTAAACCCCTATAAAAAAGGAATTTACCCTATTCGCGATGAACCTACAAAGAGAAAAAGGCTACGCTTGCGCAGACTCCCGGGCCTGTTACCTACCCATTCTCTCCTCCCCAGGCAAAGCGAGGCGCATGCGCACTGCCGCCAATTGAACGGACGGCGGAGGAAGGCCGGGGATGGCAGGGACCAATCCGTGGCGAGGGGGCGTGGCGTGTGTCAGTTGTTGAGATCTGAGGGGAGGGAGGAGGAGGAGGAGGAGAGGGCGTGGCTCCGTTGTCTTCTGTGAAACGGTGGGAGCCATTCGAGGCCCGGCGGGGCGAGGAGCCGGAGGGCGAGAGGGGAAGGGCGGGTCCGACCGAGGCCCGTTGCGGCTGCTGTGCGCTCTGGGGGCGGTGGCAGGATCCAAGGCCCAGCCCTTCGAGAAACAACATGGTGTCGTGCATCATTTCCCGAGTCGTTGTGTAAGTAGGGGGAGGAGGTGGGGGCCGGGATGGCAGCGCCCGCGAGGGGGGCGGAAAGGAAGGAAGGAAGGAAGGAAGGAAAGAAGGAAAGAAAAAGGAAGAAAAGAAGGAAGGAAGGAAAGAGAGGAGGGAGGGAGGAAGGCCGAGCCTCTTCTTTGCGGCTAGCTTCTCGCTGGCGCCTCTGCCAGCATGTGGCTCACGGGGCTTCTCGGGAAAGTGAGGGAGCCGGCGGCTACTCCCAGGCATCCCTTCTTGGGGGAGGATGTACCGGAGCCCCCGCTTGGCTGCTGCTCCCGGCGGCGTCTGAAGCGGTGCCTCTTTCGCCGGGCCCGTTGGTGGATGGAGGCAAAGAGGGAGGAGGCACACCTGCATACTTCTTTTCTTAGCAACGGGGCACAAGAGGGGCTGCCGTTGCCTCCCCCCTTTTTTTGTGTGTGGGGGTGGGGTTGACCAATCTACCCAGTTTGGCATAATGGGTAAGGTGCTGAAGTTGTATGCCTGCCTTAAGATACGAAGCTTGGGCCTATCTCTCTCAGCCCAGCCGACCACACAGGGTTGTTGTTGTGGGGAGAAAAAAGGAGCAGTGTGTGTGTGTATGTGTGTGTGTATATATATGTGTGTGTGTGTGTGTGTATGGCACAACATAGGAGAACAAACACATCAGGACTAGATTCAGTAGTCCATCTGCATTTAAAAGACTCAGGCCACTCTTTTGAAGACAGCGAAGTCCACATTTTGGACAGAGAGGACCGCTGGTTTATGAAAGAGGGGTCAAAGAGGCCATCTATGTCAAAATTGAACAGTCCTCTCTCAACAGAGGGGGAGGGACACCACATACACACACACACACACACACACACACACACACACACACACACTATGAATTGTACAAAATAAAGGCAAGGTATAAATATAGTAATAATATTCTATAGCTGTGGGATTTCCTGGTGGCTTCCCATCCAAGCATTAACCAGATCTAGTCCCATTTAGCTTTCTGAGATGATCCAAACTCTAGCTGTTGTCATTTTTGTGGAGTCCTTAGTGCTTTCTGAGCTTGTTTGTTTGCACACATTTCATTCCCAACTTAGGTGACATCATTAATACTCACTGATTAATTTGTACTGATGTTAATTAATTGGGTAATGAAACATCTCCAAACAAACAGTCAAGCTCAGAGAACATCAAGAACTCTACAGTTCAATCCTGAGCTACATAATTTCTTTTTTCTATTGGTTGTCATTCTTCCTTTCGCTTTAAACTTAATACTATGTTTTTATATATGCTTGCTGCAATTAGCTGGTAGGGAACACTCTGGAGTATGGGCAACTTGATGTTGAGACCAAGCCTGCACAACAGGTAGAGGGGAAGGGGCTACGTTGATAAGTGGGAAATGGCTGCAAAGGAATACCTGGCACAGTGACCAGCTCATTCTTGGCTAGCATTAGCGGGTGCAGTGCTGGATCTGGCAGTGGATGGTGAGGTTTGGAGGTGCTCAGGAGCGCATCTTTAGGAGGATGATACATTTATTACTTTAAAAAAAAATTAGTGAGCCATACAAGGCTCCAGCATGGGGAGGTGTCCCATACTGTGTAATACTGGTCTAGACTCAGGGGTGAAATCCAGCAGGTTCTGACAGGTTCTGGAGAATCGGTAGCGGAAATTGTGAGTAGTTCGGAGAACCGGCAAATACCACCTCTGGCTGGCCCCAGAGTGGGGTGGGAATGGAGATTTTGCAGTATCCTTCCCCTGGAATGGGTTGGGAATGGAGATTTTGCAGTATCCTTCCCTGGAGTGGGGTGGGAATGGAGATTTTGCAGTATCCTTCCCCTGGAGTGGGGTGGGAATGGAGATTTTGCAGTATCCTTCCCCTGGAGTGGGGTGGGAATGGAGATTTTGCAGTATCCTTCCCCTGGAGTGGGGTGGGAATGGAGATTTTGCAGTATCCTTCCCCTGGAGTGGGGAGGGAATGGAGATTTTGCCGTATCCTTCCCCTGGAGTGGGGTGGGAATGGAGATTTTGCAGTATCCTTCCCCTGCCACGCCCACCAAGCCACGCCCACAGAACCGGTAGTAAAAAAAATTGGATTTCACCACTGTCTAGACTCTCTTGTTAAAAGATTTCAGCATGAATGTAAGTGACCTGTACATCTAATATGTGCTAGTGAGATGTGAAAGTAAGAACATAGGTTTGAATTCACATTGTTGCAGTAATTAATACATATTTAGATCTTCATATTTATGAAAACTGTTTATTAGCATGATAATGATGGGGATGTTAAGCAATTGGCAATAATGGGTCTTAATCCTTTGGGTCCTCAATGTTTCTTCCTATCTTAACTTTTATATACTTTTCAAGTATATAAAAATGAATAGTAATTATCATGAGTGAAAAATTATTTTCTAAATGTATTGCTATTCCCTAATGAATCTTACAATAGCTGAAGTAATGATATGACAGATTATGGAATTGATGCTATGACTTTAAAAAAAAGAAGCACCCAGAAATTGAAGCCCTGTGCAAACAAAATAGTGGCTTTAATTCTTGGTAATGGATTCGGACATTAAAACTATCATCACTTAAGTGGAATATACATGGTCTAGCAACCTTGGCCTCTGATTGGCTATGGCATTTATTCTGTGCTGGTTACAGAGAACAGGAGATCTTTTACTATGTTTGTGTTCTTATATGCACAATTTTTACACTGCAGCAGCACCAAAAAGAATCCTTTTTTTAATAAAAAAATTCAGATATTATTTTATATTAATCACAAAGATTATGTGATTCATGTGAAAGGAACTTACACTTAAAGTGAAGAAGCTGCTTCTATTATAATCAAGGCATTTTGAGCCTTGGTATTATATGAGCAAGTAATTAAATGGTAAGTTCCTGTTTTTTGGAAGCATATACTGAAGTAATAAGCATGTTTCAGACATTGGAAATTTTGTAGTGATGAATCCAAGGTGGAAATTCTAGACCAGTCCAAAGCTGATAGTGTTATATTTTTAAAAGGCTTTTGAATTGGCACCATAGTAAACCCTGATATGCCTGAAATATTTTGAAATAAATAAATACATTCTCATGAAAGCAACATTCAGTTGTTTGGTAATATTTTCTCTAAAAATACATTTGAAGAAAAAAAGAGTAGAGCACAGCTATCAAGCTTGGAGTCGAAATCTGTGCTAAAGGAAGAGAGTTACCCCCCTGCCATGAGATTGTAAAACCAGACATGAATCTATGGGCAAAGGACAACTAAGATAAGGAAATAGTATTGCATTTGGGGCAACTTGTACCAGATTGGCAAATAGCCATATTCTGGCTTCTGTGAAAAGTTTGAGACTGGCTAAAGGATCAATTAGAGAACAAAGCATTTTTATGCCAAAATTGGACATCGAAATAGCCATTTGAAAGAAACTATTGTTGAACAATCATATTACAAAATGTCACTAGAAGTGGTGTCTGAATTGGGACTAACTTGATTAGAGACCAAAACTATTCAAGAACCAGCCGGCAATGAAGAAATAACATTGCTTTACTCCGGTGATGAAAAGGCAGAGGGCATCAGGGTAACCTTGTCAGGGATTATACCCGTCAGAATGCTTTCAATGGGATTTAATCATAATATCTGGTGACGTCAGTGCCCATATGGGAGCAGATAGGATAAATTGGGAAGGAACCTTTGGAAAATTTGGCATAGATGAAGCAAATTAAAATGATATCGGATATTATAATTTGCAGCAGTCAGTGACTTATAGTGGGAAGAACCATTTTGTTTTTACTCATGGGGGGGGGGTGAGAGACAAAGTGCAAGGAAACATAAATCCTACACTACTTCTATATCCAATTCCAGTCTATCAAATATATATGTGCAATGTGAGGTGCCAATTATGCAAAAATTAATCTTAAGTTCCAACATGTAAACCTGATACTGTTTGATGAAATGGACATGAAAAAACTCCCAAGCTTCTGATGATGTTTATGATAATGCCAAAAGTTTGTGTCCAACCATATAACCCTAAATGCCAGAATGGATTTGAAATAAGTGTGTAGACATGGCTGACTAATGCGAATAACTCGTTTTTTTTAAACCATGCACAGTTGGTTTGACAGTGAAGTTTGAAGTTAACTAAAAGCAGAGTGTAGAACATTATGTTACACAATAATATAATAGCCATATATTCTTCACTACTCTTAGACACATAAGATTAAATCAACAAATGATAATATATATTAAGGTTGAAAGGTCACTTGTATAATCTTCAAATGAATGGCTTTAGAGATGGAGAAGTTTTCAAGCAACTGTACCAATGTGAACAGTTGCTGGGACCACTAGCACATCCACCACTCAGAAATGCCAGGAAACCAGGTTTTGGAAACTGAGCCTACAGTAGATGATGAAAGAAAGTAAGAAAGCTACTGAAAAATGATGAAAGCAGCTACTGAAAAGTTACGGCTAAGCTTTACAACTCTTTTGGCACTTGGAGAAGGTCCCCATCACACGAAAACTAAAAATTATAATCTGTTTTGAAAAAAAGGCAACTGTCACAAATGCAAATTCTAATTCGGAAGACACCTCCCCTCAATCATTGGAAAGGTCTTCATGAAAATCATCTACCTATAATTCTAGAAATGGCAGGAACTATTGGAGAATAGGCTGATCTCTACCCAAACTGAGAATGATGTTATCAGATCACCATCCTGCAACTCATAGAAGAAAAATCAGTATGGTAAATATTCGCTGACTTTTGAACAGCCTTTAAAAGTATATTCTGGAACTACTATATATGGAAAGCATTGAAAATCGAATACATGCCCACCATAATAATTTTGCTTACTGGAAGAAACTTACATCAATGTTAACAGCTGCATGTGCATCCAAGATGAACTTTCAGAGAAATCCCCAATTGGAATGGGATTTAGGCAAAGCTGTGTGTTCACTTCCCTGCTACTCAGTATCATAGCTGCTGCTATAGTGAGGAAAGGTTTTGATGGCAGGCATGGGGAATAATGAACTCCATTACATATCTTGTTTGCTGTTAAAAGTTGCCATATTTGCAGGCAGTAATACAAAGGTCACAGACATCTTGTATGATGTCACAACCACTACCCATTTCATATGTTTTGAAAATACTCACAAAATGAAGGTTTTAATGGATCATATTCTACTGTCTGTTTCAGTGGAGTCCAAATAGAGTAGGTTAACCAGATCAGATACTGATAGAAGTTGCTGATAGAAGAAAACGGGCCTATTATGAGGACTATTTTAGCCTTGTGTCAGATGAGGTTGCTTGAATTTGCTTGGAATTTGACGTTGGCTGTGCATCTCCTATGGAGTTGATTGAGGCATGGTCTTACTTGGTTATTTGGGTAGAATTTCAGCCTATAGATCCTAATAAATTGAACAGAATCTTCAGGTCTGTGAATTTGGCCACTTGTGTTTTAGTTTCGCTTTCCTTCTAGTTTAAAAAAACGTCAGAGCTTCCTGAGAAACGACATGTGGTTGGATGATCTGTTGTGGATGCCAGTGTTTCAAGGGAGGAGGTGGTTTCCCTCTCAAGCTATCGCTGGATCCAACAGATTTGACCAACTTCTGTCCTATCTCTTTGTTAGGGAAGACTGTTGAAAAGGTGCTGAGTCTGCAGTTCCAGAGAGCCTCAGGGAAGGAAAAAATCCTTTTCAGCCAACTTTCAGACCTTTTTATAGTACTGAAATGGCATTGGTACAGTTGTGGATGATTTCTTTTGGAATGGATAGGGATGTGCATTTCTCCTGGTGTTTTTGTTGATCTCTCAGTGGCCTTTAATATCATCATGGTATTCTTCTGTGGACAAGCTTCTGTAGATGGAAATGAGAGACACTGTTTTGCAGTGTTCCACCTATTTCTTTCAGGATTGCTTCCGATCATTGTTGGAGAGAGAAAATTGAGCCCTATGCCCCTGCTTCGCTGAGGACTCTACTTTCCATTCCTTTTCAACATACACATGAAACTGATGCAGAATCCAGTGTGCAAATGTCTGAAGTAGAGACCTCAGTTTCATATCATTTCAAATTGTCATAGAAGTCTAAAACAGCAAGGGAGGGAGGGATAGGAAAGTTTTTATAAAATTTATTAAGAATAGGTTCAAATGAATGCTTGAAAAATTTTAGTCTGTGAGAAAAACTATTGAAAAATTGTTTATTGTGGAAGTCTGTCTTAAATATTAGGAGCTTTAACTTTGGATAATTAAGAATTGTATGCTTAGATTGTCCCATCCTACTGTCTAAAACGTTTTTCCTTCTGTATAAAATTAGGAAGGAAGCAGAGATGATTGTTCATTCACTGGAAAAGCCACGATTCTTCATTGCAGCTCCAATATTAAGAAGAAAGTTAGCTAGAGACAGTGACAAATTGTCCAAGTACAGTGGAGTTTTTGAAATCTGGTTTAGGGGGAGAAGTGACCATTGCGCCATTCCTTGTCTTTCATCTCCAACCCATCCCCACTACATCTGTGCCTAGAGAATGTGACCATTTATTGGTATCACCATTTTATTATTACATTAGTGAATCTGATTTTTCAGTCACCTGTCCCATCCCCAGCAGAGCAAACTTTTGCTCATAGAATGATCTTTGTACCCAGTTGTACTGGTATAACTGGAGTCAATGTGCTTTTTCACTCTGTAGGTGTAGGGTGTCATATCACTTCTTAACCTTTTGATTAAGATCAGGTGTACAGTAGTTATTTAATCCATCCCCCTATGCATGCTGTCTCGATATGAGTATAGATTCCAGATAAAGTCTTAGCTGTATTGACATTATTTAGCAATTATGTTAAAACCAGTCACCAAATAGTGATTTTTAAAAAAACCTAAATATATACAGTTGAAGTCTGGAGGAAATTTCTTTTTATGCCTTGACTGAGATAGGTTTTACCAATACTTTAGAACACTTTATACATTCTACCCATTTTTATGGACTTCAAAGGGAGCAATAGATGACAGATCTATTTCTCCATACAGGTATATTTTGAGGACAATATGCTTTTATCATACCCAGACACAGAGCTAATGAGACACTTTGTAATGAGACACTTTGTTATGTGTCACTCAGACAGAATTTCACAATGAAAATCAAACCTGTTGAACAGGAAAGAAGCTGCTACAGGAACTTTATCTATGGAGTCCATGGTGCTTTCTGAGCTTGGTTGTTTTTTTGCAGACGTTTTTATCTTTCACTAAACAGAACATTTCATTTCTGGTGATAAATATTCAAAAGTCCTGAGACAGTTATATACAACTGCTTGAGATTTATGGTAACGTTTTTTGCCTATTTGTCAGGAAACATACAAATCATGCTGTCTTTAAATACTGTAGTTCAATACTGATGTCTGTGTTAGGATTAGGTGTTATTTTATACATTATCCTCATTCTCAACAATCCTGGTCATGCAATCCTGGTCAAGCATGACGATCCTGGTCATGCTTCAGACAGAATATTATGAAAATGGTCAGGATGAAGTTTACAATATTTATTTTAATTGGTCTTTTGTTTCAAAATATGCATATTGTTTGTTTGTTTTTAAACCTGGGAACATAGCATGGGATAGGATGCAAAATTTAATCATTCAGAGGCATTACTTGACCAAATAGGCATAGAAATAATGATAGAATATTCTTTGTTTATGCCATTTTACATCAAGAATTGATTGAAAAACATTTTACAACTACTGTACATCTAGATTGGTGTGAAAAAATGCTTAGATGCTTACACTAATTTGGCCTGCTACTGGAGAATTGAAGGACAGCCTTCTATCCGATCCAAAGGGATTTGGGAATCAAGGATAATCAGTTACTGTTTAAAGAACCAACACTATCATGGTAATATTTTGTTTTCAGGAGTTCACTGGTTTTTCTCCACTGCCTTTTCTTTCCCTAGCTGTATAAACCTTATAGAAAAAGTGATAACAAATAAAGTATAAAAATAGAGATAATATATCTATCTCTCTATCTCTACCTCTGTCCCCATACCTATGTCTGTCTGTCTCTGTCTGTCTCTCTCTGTCTGTCTCTCTCTCTCTCTCTCTCTCTCTCTCTCTCTCTTTTTTCAACAATGGTGTTCTAGCAATTTCAGTTCACTAGAAGGATTTTAAAACTGTTAAGGTCGGTATAAACTCCCTTTGGGCTTGTCCAGGCAAGCTTCACCTCCCCCCAATTCATCAGAATGGGATAACAAATCAACTAAACTTTTGTTCTTTCCAGCCTGAAGAGAGGGCTTTGAGGTCAACTGTTTAAGTGTATATTTGATTGATTGATATATTTACCATCTTGTAAATTGTGACTCTAGGCAATTTACACAGAATTTAGAACAGTGCAGTTCACGAAGTAGTGGAGTTACATGGACATGCCATGGTGAGTTCATGACTATCTGTACCACTGCATCTGGCCAGTTGTGACTTCTGGTTGGCTTCAAGAACAGCCTCACATGGATTAGTATTAGTCCAAATGGGAAGTGGCCAGGGCATAGGTGATTGTGAATAGGCCTCTTATCCAGGAATGGGCATAATTGATACACAAAGTAAAGTTGTGCAAAAGTTCTCTATCAACAGCTGTCACCAGTTTCTCAAATTGTGAGTCAGCAAGAACCCCCAAGTTTTGAAATAGTTCTTTCTGTGTGAAACCCCATCCAGAACTAAAAATGGAAGGTCCAGAAGATCATATAACTCAGTCACTTGGTCTGGCCTGGGTTAACATGAAGCATATTCTTTCCCATCCATATGTTGGCAACACCCCAGACACTGGAATAACTTTGAGGACCCAGATTGTTGGGGGCAATATGCTGACTCTGTGAACCGCTTAGAGAGGGCTGTAAAGCACTATAAAGCGGTATATAAGTCTAAGTGCTATTGCTATTGCTATTGATCAGTTGGGGTAGAGAAGTATAGCATACTAATTGAATCCTGTGCTGAAGAATGATCTCCTCTAGTAGCTTTGTGTAAAGATTAAATAGGATCACAGAGCTCTAATGAACTTCATAAAATTAGTATCTAGACATCTTTCCCCCACCAACACTGACTAAAATTGGCTGAAGAAGGAGGCGGAGAACAATTGCAACAACATGGCCCCATTTCTAACCTTTAAAGGTGCAATGATTTTGAAATCCATTGAGACATTAAGGAAGACCAGAATAGGTGCACTACCTCCATCTCAGTGCTGTCAAATGTCATAAGTACAGTCAATACCGTGTTTCCCCGAAAATAAGAACCTGTCTTATATTTTTTTGAACCCTGAAATAAGCGCTTGGCCTTATTGACATGCACTCAAAAGCCCGATTGGGCTTATTATCAGGGGATGTCTTATTTTGGGGGAAACAGGGTATTACCTCAATGTGTTTCTCATCTTGAAATCTGACTGAAAAAGATCTAAATACTCTGTTTCCTCCAGGGTACTATGTTTTGTGGCTTTTATTGCCACAAGTAATCTTTAATGAAGGTTCTTATTTATGCTTGATTGGTTTTGCTCTTTGTTTTCCTCCAGTGATGATCTAGATGTGTCTTCTGCCACTTTGTCTCTTGGAATCCTCCTGGGATTTGTAAGGGAGAATACATATAGGTGTGATTCCGTCTAAGGCCATCACTGCCAACTTGTTCTGAGCAACAATCCATTTAGCTTCAGGACCCACTCAAATTCCCTGTGAAACCCAGCAGGGTCCATAAGGCACCTGATCAGACCAGTTGAACAGGTTCTTTCTCCCTGTGGCAGGGAGTAGCTACAAAGAATTCCGAGGCCATTTGGGAGTAATTTGACCATGACAAACAATAATGGTAATATCCTCTGCTCCAAGACAAATACCAGATCTGACGTTTGAACTCAACTGTGACTTCAGCTCGGCAATAATCTGGTCAGTTATCATAATGACTATTATCTCCAAAGTCACCTTCAACCCTGCATCCAGTAAAGGCAGATTCATTGAGTACTCTCATACTCAAAGCATTCATGCTGAATATTCATAAAGTGCAAATTTTTACAAGATAGAAAATTGAACAACATTTGTTGATAGTACATTAAATGATCATCATCAAACTTCCCCCCCCCACTTTCCCCCACAAATGCTTCCAGTTATGATGTGGTGGAGTAAGAATAGTTTATGGAGTCTTGATTGGCTTGTAGAGAAAGTCACAAAATTGATCTTGTTATTGTATAAACCAAGAATTTGACATTTCCTGATGGAGGAGTTTAAGAAACTGCTTAAAACTGCTATTTGGCTTTGATTAAGAAAATATGTTGCTTGCTTTTGTTACCGTTTTTATTCTCTCGGAAAGGTTATATTGCTGAATTGTTACAAGCAATGAAGAATTTAGTTGGGCTTCTAGATGGCTACGGTGGGTAGGGCCTAGTGTCAGAACATGTTGGAGATTAATGTAAATAGGTTATGACTTTATTACTTTATATGCAGTCTAGCTTTAATAAACCATTGTATACATTTGCTCTAAACCTGTTTTTCTACAGTCATAGAAGCCTTAGGAAATACTTGAAAGAGTTGGGCTGCTGCCAACTCCTGTCTTGAATTGAAAACAACCATCTGCTGATTTAAAGCATAGTTCACCGGGCTACCATGGAAACCAAGTGTTAAATAGAAGCTAGCTATTTAAGTTTAGAAAAACAAAATGCCTTATGGAAAGAGGGCAACTTTTAAAAATCCTGAAATGCTGGTAAAATTATAACAGATTTTCGGCTGGATATGTCTATGGAGATTCTCAGTCATCCAGGTCATAGTTGTCACAAAGATACTTTGTCAAAAGGCAACTGGACTTTTCTTTGTTTTCCCTTGAAGATGTTTCGCTTCTCATCCGAGAAGCTTCTTCAGTTCAGATGGATATATTTTCCTGTTAAAAAAGAATAATGGTATACTTTTTCTTATAGATAGCTTTTTATGGGACTTACGGAACTCCTGCCATGGGCAAAGGGTTGGATTAGAAGAATTCCTTCCTTCCTTCCTTGGTTGGTTGGTTGGTTGGTTGGTTGAAAAACAACCCAATAGGAATCCCTTCTTCAGAGATGGAGGGAGGTTTGTAAATCTAGTTGAATCTTATCAGACAACCACCCGTTGTCAGTACTGATTATGCCTTAATTCTGAGTGCCCTAAGTTTTGCCTAGGAAGAAGAAGAGGAAGCTTGCCTATACAGATCCAGTGAGGCATAAGACTCATCTCATATACATACACTTATCAGATTGCAGTAAGGATCCAGTATTTTTTCCTGGCTCATTGTTTCTAAAAGATTCTGAAACCCTATTCAGTGTCTACAACTAGTTTCTATCCACTTCCTTTGAACTGGGGCAAGTGTTCCTTGGAACAAAAGGTTTGTTGGCTGTTGGTATGAATATATGTGGGTTCTCTCCTTTATTATTAAGTACAACCTGTAAGTTAAAAGGACATGGAAGTGGTGCTTTACACCACTGACACTTTCAGATTCCTTGTCAGATTTTCTCCAGTTCAGAGAAAACATTTTTAAATGGGGAAGAATCAAAATGTCTATAAAATAGCTAAATAAATTTGTAAGAAGAATATTAATTAAAAAGCAGTGTATGATATAATGAAGCTGGCCAGCTACAGTTTTTAGCAACCAATAAAAATGCATTCTCAAGTTAATGGCCTAGTTTGCACATTGCATGAGGCCATAATATAGTACATTTTAGGTTTCATTTTCAATAAAGCATGCTTGAAATAAACCAGGGCATAGCATAATATATGAACCCAGCCAGTATACCAGTAATAATTAAACACATACTGTTACACACCTTGTCCTTGGATCCCAAAGCAGATTTATTTCAGAAGGTTACATTGAAAAATAAATGTTTTCCCATTTCATTCTTTAGCTTAGTATTTTACAGTACTGCTAACGTTTCAGAAATACCTCAGTTTGTTAATTCAGCACATCCAGTAGTTTTAGATAAGTATAAGGTATTTGTATGTATGTACTCCGAAGTACTTCTTTACATAACAAACATCTGGTACTAAAATAAAAGGGCTACATTTGGAGTATCAGGATTAGGGTAATTAGGAACAAAATTGTGGAAAATGGGATCTCTTCCATCACTCCTGCCCTGACATGTGCCAAAAGAGAAAAGATATTGCTCTGAATTGTACCATTTTTCTGCCAGACATGGAAAATGATAAATGAAGCAACTTGTCTACCTTTATGTTTTACTCTAATTTGTAGTCATTGTACACTCAAGCAGTTACACATGACATATAAAAAATAAAAAAAAAAAAAAAAAAAAAAAAGCTGAGTTATGGCTAGTTCAGAAATGCATCCTTTCTGTTTCTACTTGGTTTCTCCTTTGTAATATATACCGTAAGCCTTTCATAGCCTTATAGCACCTATTCAAGCCAGCTAGTAGTTCTTATCTTTTTCCTTGCAAAATAATACCGGTAGGTGTGAAAAGATCTGAAATCTTAGTGCAAACTTTCAGTATTTTTTAAAAGGCAGGTTTTGATGTATGAGCACATGAGGGATGCACAGAAAATGCAGTGCTCAATAGCTGTGATCAGAATAGACATAGTTTGAATATGAACTTCTTTTCCTTTTTTCCTTATGTAATATGTATTCTTAGCTTCCATGATTACTGTGTGCTTTTGTTCAATTAAAATGTTTTTTTATATATATAGGTTGGTCTTTGGAATGCTGTATCCTGCTTATTATTCCTACAAAGCTGTAAAAACAAAAAATGTCAAGGAATATGTGAGTACTTAATTTCAATATTTCATTTCAGTATTAACCTTTATTTAGGTTTTGAGAGTGTATAGTAGCGTCAGCAATAATACGGATTTTAATTTGTCAAGAGAAGTTAATCATGGTAATTTATGATACACTGAAATCATATTTCATGTTTAAGTGAGGTGTTGATATTGCACTATTTAATTTTTAAATTTGATGATAAATTGAGAAGTAATGCAAGGAACAGATGCTTTCCAAATGCAGCTCTTCTTTGCTGCCTTCCTATTCTTTCTGAAGCATATTTTCTCCTTGCCACCTTCACAGTGATTAAATGATGTGGCTGAATTGGAGAGACTAGATGTGATGGCAACCCTTGTGGGAGTGCAGGGAAGGAAAGAAAGAAAGCGTAGGCTGCACATTCTGCCTTAACATGGAAGGTTAACAGCTGCTTCTTCACGGACCTGTTATAGAGATAAGCATCCAAAATGCTTTTTCCAAAGTATTGGAAAGTGGTTCCAAATCACAAAAAAGCGTATGCTCAAGAAATTTATGAAAAATGTAGTAGGCATATGAAAAAGTCACGATAGAAATAACCTATGCATGAGAATGTGAATATTATACAAAGGAAAATATGACCTTCACTTAGTACAAAATAGAATAGAGTGAGTTCATACATTTTGCTAAGCCAGGGGTTACTTAATCAAGTAATCAACTGAATCCTAATATTAGTTGAACATAATAAATTGGCAGTGATATAATTACTTTTTATCTTTTCCATATTTTAATTAAAATTGCTTAGCATGCTTCTGTTTATGTTGACTCTGGTAATCAAATAATAAATTAGTTTTTCTTCTCTGGCTGTATTGAAAGTGTCTCTGGGTATTGTTAGAGACTGTAAAAGTATTGTTTTAGGCTGTTTCATAGAATTCAGGTACTTCAGAGCTAATGATATTTCTGAGGCATATGCTACTCTTTGACATATTAGTCAATTAAGCTTGCTCCGGAATGTAGCCCCAAATCCTTCAAGGAGAAAGGAATTTCCTTTACTTTTCAGCTTTGTGGGTAATGAAGCTAGGGTTGCTATCTGCATTTGGGAAAAGCAGCTGCAGCCAGGCAGAAATGCTTTCCACCACCACTTCCCCAAGAATAGAATCAGCTCATCCCTTCTCCCAAAGGGCCCCCGAAATTTGAGAGGAGATGGGCTCATTCATTCCACAATCACAGATTACTCACAAGCATACACACTGGTGTTCTAGGTGTCTGGGTAATTGAGCTACACCCTGACATTTTTAAGAAAGTTCTGATGTCCAGAGGCAGCCTCACCCCATCCAGGCCCTAAGGCTAGAAAAGTGTGGGTGTGAAGGAGAAAAAGAGGAAGACAACAAACAGGCTAGGAAGTGAGAAGTGATGCACCCAATTAATACAGGTAAGCAAAATCAGTCATCTGTCAGGACCACAAGCTGTGGTAAGCAGCCCTTGGCCTGAAGTTCAATAGCAACCAAAAAAGGAGCAATCACACCGAGGCAGCACCTAATCTGTACAATTGCAATAACTTTTGGAGGGAGGCAAAAGTTGTATGCCACTTTACAGTTTTTAATATTTATTTATTATAAGGATGACCATCAAGACTTATTCATGAGGCCACATCAACTTGCAAAGCCTAGGAGGGTGGAGTTAACTCAGGGCAATAGGAAAGGTGTGTGCTACAATTATATATTTTGCACAGTTGTAATATCTTCTTCACTGTGGTGTGTCCAGTCTGGGAAAACAACCCTCACAAGCATCCAGTCTTATTCGTTCACCAAATGGATAAATATGATTGATAGATTCATTGATTGATTTGATTTATATGACTGCCCATATTGTAGAGTAACTCTGGACAACCTATAAATGCAGAAGCATAAAAAACAGTAATAAAATAAAATACAGTAACATACAATAAATATCCAAAACAGGGCTGACACAAAACTCAGAATTAAAAAAAATAGAATAACTGAGACCAACCAAACACAATACTCTACTCAAGATCTTTCATTCTCAATGGGCTCGTCCAGTGTTTTGGCTAAAGAGCCTGGAGAAGAACCAGGTTTCATGGTTACAGAAGGTGATCAAAGTCAGGTTCATTTGAATCTTAGAGGGAATGTTCTTCCATAAGGCAGTGAAAGCTCCTTTTTCTATCCCATCTGCCAGATGACATTTGTTAGGGTTATTAGCTGTTAATATGGCTCTGCACTACATCCTACAACATCTTGAATCTCCAAAGACCTACGCAAGGGTCCTCTTTGTAGACTTTAGTTCAGCATTCAATACCATCATTCCAGACATTCTTCTAACTAAGCTAATCCAGCTAGCGGTACCTGAACACACTTGTAAGTGGATCATAAGCTTCCTAACAGACAGGAAGCAGCAGGTGAAGCTAAGCAGAATCACATCAGATACCTGTACAATTAGCAAATTGTTTCAACTCCTACCCTCAAAACGACGCTATAGAGCACTGCACACCAAGACAACTAGACACAAGAACAGTTTTTTCCCGAACGCCATCACTCTGCTAAACAACTAATTCCCACAACACTGTCAAACTATTTACTAAGACTAGTAGTAAGTAGAAATGGTGGTAGACTTTAGGAGCAACCCTACCATACTTCCACCTCTTACAATATTAAACAACACAGTATCAACAGTAGAGACCTTCAAATTTCTAGATTCTACCATATCGCCAGATCTAAAATGGACAACTAACATCAAAAACGTCATAAAGAAAGCACAACAAAGAATGTTCTTTCTGCCCCAACTCAGAAAGCTCAAACTGCCCAAGCAGCTTCTGATACAGTTCTACAGAGGAATTATTGTCATCTGCACCTCTTTAACTGTCTGGTTTGGCTCTGCAACCCAACAAGACAGACACAGACTTCAGAGGATAATTAGAACTGCAGAAAAAACAATTACTACCAACCTGCCTTCCATTGAGGACCAGTATACTGCACGAGTCAAAAAGAGGGCTGTGAAAATATTTACAGACCCCTCACATCCTGGACATAAACTGTTTCAACTCCTACCCTAAAAACGACGCTATAGAACACTGCACACCAGAACAACTAGACACAAGAACAGTTTTTCCCCGAACGCCATCACTCTGCTAAACAAATAATTCCCAAATAATAACATATAATAAATAATAAATCGTTCCTATCACCCATCTCCTCCCACTTATGACTGCATGACTGTAACTTTGTTGCTTGTATCCTTACGATTTATATTGACTGTTTCCTAATGTGATTTGATTGCTTATTTGTACCCTATGACAATCATTAAGTGTTGTACCTTATGATTCTTGACGAATGTATCCTTTCTTTTATGTACACTGAGAGCATATGCACCAAGACAAATTCCTTGTGTGTCCAATCACACTTGGCCAATAAAGTAGTCTAGTCTCTTCTTCTTCTTCTTCTTCTTCTTCTTCTTCTTCTTCTTCTTCTTCTTCTTCTTCTTCTTCTTCTTCTTCTTCCTCTTCTTCTTCCTCTTCCTCTTCCTCTTCCTCTTCCTCTTCCTCTTCCTCTTCCTCTTCCTCTTCCTCTTCTATTGGTTGGTTGCCCTTTGAGATCTCACGGGAAGAGCCAGCACACACAAGGCTAACACAGAGCAAATCCAAACATTTTTTTTCTTGACAGATGGACTTCACAGCATCCTTGTATATATTTTGGTCTTTCCTTCCTTAGGAGAAACAGGATTAGGCTATGGGGTCCTTGATGCTCTCTGAGCTTGGTTATTTTCTTGCAAACATTTCATTATCTAGTTTGGTAATGAAATGTCTGTAAGAAAACAACCAAGCTCAGAGACCACCAAGGACTTCACAGTTCAACCCTGAGCTATAAATATCCTCTTCTATAGGTTTAGCTAAACAAGGTTGCTGGCCAGCTGTTTGTGGATGTGAGAATAGAAAAATTGCCTTAATGTCACAACTTATTTCATAATATAGATTCTTGCCCACGCTCATTCTTCATATTTCACCAATGCCAATCTAGATATCTCTTCTGTCATTTTATCTCTTGAAGCTCCCCAGAAAAACGGAGATCTATGTAGAGAGAAAGGCTTTTGAGGTATGACCTGAATTGAGAATATGGCTGCTCTTTCATTCCATGTGATAATGAGGGCTTTAGTGGAAGTGCACATCAGACTTCAGGAACAATCTCAACAATCCATGGGGTCAGTCTTTCTGCAGTGAGAAGTCATTGCAGAGAACTTAATTATTTTCTTTAAGACAGTAAACCTATGGTCTACCTCTATCCAAGATAACTGAGAAGTCTTCAGTCTAAGAGATTGATGGTAGATTATTCTAAAGCCATAACGTTTTTAGAATTTATCTTAGAAAATATTTAAACATGTTAATCTTTGCATTTAAGTTCCTCTCTATGATTTGAGTGACTTAAGGTCACAAATAACAGAATAACAGAGTTGGAAGGGACCTTGGAGGTCTTATAGTCCAACTGCCTGCACAAGCAGGAGACCCTATACCATTTCAGACAAGTGGCTGTCCAGTCTCTTCTTAAAAGCATCCAGTGTAGGAGCACCCACAGCTTTTGAAGGCAAGCCAAGCCATTCCACTGTTAATTGTTCTGACTGTTAGGAAATTGTGCTTAAAGTTTCTTTAAGCCTAACCTTCATCACAGGATTGAGCTCATCAAGAAAAGTTTTGCAATTTGAAACTATTGTCTGATTCTATGGTGACCCTGTATCTTTAGGAGGCAAGGATAAGTTTTTAGTAGCTGTTCTGGAGATAATCTGATGGGCAAAAGTAACAGAATAACAGAGCTGGAAGTGACCTTGGAGGTCTTCTAGTCCAACCCCCTGCTCAAGCAGGAGACCCTATAATGTTTCAGACAAGTGGCTGTCTAGTTTCTTCTTAAAAGCTTCCAGGATAGAGCATTGATTCCACTGGTTGATTGTTCTTACTGTCAGGAAATTTCTCCTTAATTCTAGGTTGCTTCTCTCTTGATTAGTTTCCATCCTTTGCTTCTTGTCATACCTTCTGGTGCTTTGGAGAATAGGTTGACCCCCTCTTCTTTGTGGCAGCCGCTCAGATATTGGGACACTGCAATCATGTCATCCCTAGTTCTTCTTTTCACTATATTAGGCATTCCCAATTCCTGCAACCATTCTTAGTTTTAGCCTTCAGTCCCCTAATCATCTTTGTTGCTCTTCTCTGCACTCTTTCTAGAAACATCTTTTTATATTGTGGTGGAAACTGGATGCAGTATTCCAAGTGTGGCCTTACCAAGGCATTATAAAGCAGTAGTAACACTTCTTGTGATCTTGATTCTATCCCTCTGTTAATGCAGCCTAGTGCCAAACATCAACTTCCAGACTCTTCAAGAAAAAGATATATTTACAATTCATTAATTCCTGGTAGAACATCAACCAATATGACATTTGTACAGATTAGACAGGAATCCAGGACATGAGGTAAACAGACTCCTTTATGTTCTTATACTCCAGTCAGGACCAAGGTTGATGATAAGATAACAGGTTGTACATCCAGTTGAGTAGATAGAGCAGGGGTCCCCAAACTTGGCAACTTTAAGACTTGTGGACTTCAACTCCCAGAATTCTGGGAGTTGAAGTCCACAAGTCTTAAAGTTGCCAAGTTTGAAGACCTCTGAGATAGAGCATTCTTCGTTTTAGCTGTACAATTCTTTTTAGTAAATTTTATGTAATATCCATAATTATCTAGATAATTATAATCACATAAACACTCTTTGCATCGCTGCCGTTCTCTATAGTTCTCCAAAAGCTTCTTTTGATGGTGGTGTTTATATAGGTAGCCCTCTACTTCTGACCATAAGTGAGCCCTCCATTAAGGTTGTAAGTCACGATGGTCATTAAGTTGGTCATCACATGACCACACCAGACTTTACGACCTTTTTTGCAACAGTTTTTAAGAGAATGCCATGGTTGTAAAGCAACCATCACAATGGTTAAGCGAGTGCTGCCATTGTAAAATAAACCCATTTTTTTGCTGTGGGTTGTTGTTGTTTTTTTGCTGGAAATCAGAAGTAAGCACTGGTTTCCAGAAAAAAATGTAAATCAAGTTCACAGGACTGCGGGCCGCTGCAAACGGCCGTAAATACAGACCACATTTCTGAGTGCTGTATATATGTGGTTTCTGTCTGACTGCGGAGATTGGGGGGAGGACAGCTGTTGGAACTTTGAATCCATGTCACCAAACCCTTTTCGAGGTCCATTGTAACTTCAAACGGTTGCTAAGTGACCAGTCATAAGCCAAGGACTACCTGTAATGTGGAAGAATACCAATTTCTATCTATTCTCTCCTACTGCAGCTCTATCTTATAGGTCTGCATTTTAGTTCTTTTAGTTTTAGGCCCAGAAGGATTCTGCAAGTGGAGAGTAATGAAGGCTGTTTTTCTGCCAAAATGTCCTTTTATGAATAGTTGTTGTCTCAATTTCCAAATATCCAAGGATGTGATCTTGGGCCAGTCACTCTTTCTCTCTCAGCCCTCTCACAGGGTTGCTGTTGTGGGGAATATAGGAAGAAGAAGGTGTGTTGAATATGTTTGCTGCCTTGAGTTATTTCTAAAAGTAATAAAGGTGGAATATCAATAAAATACATATACATATAAATAAATAAACAAATAAATGTTCTTAAGGAGTTAGGCAATAATTCATTTAAAGCTTTAAAGTTTAGGAGCAACATCTTGAGTTGAAAAACTGCTGATAGCCATTGTAGGTATTTTATGGGTGTATAACATATACCAGCCTAATTGTTGATTTTACATGAAATAAAAATGCTCTGCCAAATGCTCTACAAGGATAGTATACCGAGTAACATATACAGTGTATGTATTCCAGCAGTGAAAATTCAAGCAATGAAAAGATATTTAAGCAGTGAAAAGAAGGACTATGGGAGACATGATAGCAGTGTCCCAATATTTGAGGGGATGCCACAAAGAAGAGGGGTCAACCTATTTTCCAAAGCACCAGAAGGCAAGCAATAAATGGAAACTAATCAAGGAGAGAAGCAACCTAGAATTAAGAAGAAATTTCCTGACAGTAAGAACAATCAACCAGTGGAATCAATGCTCTCATCACTGGAGGCTTTTAGGAAGAGACAGGATGTTATAGGGCACTGATGGCGAACCTTTTTTTCCTCGGGTGCCGAAAGTGCACGCTATTACACACGTACGCGCATGCGTGTGCCCACACCCATATTTCAATGCCCCCCACACACACCGTACCCCTGCGCATGTGCGCGCAACACCCCCCCGCTGCCCTGCCCCCGCGCATGCGCCCCCCCCTCCATGCTCCCCAACTCCCCGACTTCCGGTGGGTCCGGTAGGCCCATTTTCACCCTCCCCAGGCTCCAGAGGCTTTCTTGGAGCCTGGAGAGGGTGAAAACGCCATCCCCTGCCCCCCGGAGGCTCTCCGGAGCCGAAAACGCCCTCCCAGACCCTCCGTGTGAGCCGAAAATCAGCTGGCCGGTGCGCACATGCGCGCTGGAGCTGAGCTAGGGCAACGGCTCACGTGCCGGCAGATATGGCTCTGCGTGCCACCTGTGGCATGCGTGCCATAGGTTCGCCATCACAGTTATAGGGTCTCCTGCTTGAGCAGGGGGTTGGACTAGAAGACCTCCAAGGTCACTTCCAGCTCTGTTATTCTGTTACTTTTGCCCATCAGATTATCTCCAGAACAGCTACTAAAAACTTATCCTTGCCACCTAAAGATACACCATAGAATCAGACAATAGTTTCAAATTGCAAAACTTCTTTTCTTGATGAGCTCAAGGCAGCATACATAGCACTCTCTCCTTCAGTATTGTCCACAATCCTGTGATGAAGGTTAGGCTTAAAGAAACTTTGACTTGTCTAAAGTAAACTTCTCTTGGTTGAGGCTGGATGTAAATCTGGATCTCCCCAATCAGACCTCATCTTTGTGAGGAATATACTGAATTACATTTTCTTTGTATGAAACGGTTTATGATTTGTATATGATTTCTTTGGTTTCATTTTCACATTTTTATCCAAATAGTTATTGAAGTCTGATAATGTAAAGCGGTTTGAAGTGCTTGTTCATGAATTCTTAATCCCAAATCAGAAATTTTAATCCTTTCCCCATCTCTTGTTTCCTCTATTTCTTAACAAATGAAGATACTTACTTAGAAGTCTGGGAAGCTTGTATATTTTGGTTATTTTTAAGTTAGCTGAATCATATATGCTTTAATATAAATTTTAAAGTTTTTAAATGACTAGTATACCTTTCTTTGAAAATTTTTGTTTGTTTGGTAAAAAGTTAAGTGGTTCATTGATCATGAGAATAAGATGGTTTTGAAAGTTAAAATTTAGTGCAGGGGTGTCAAACTCGCGATGTCACGGCGGCGTCACGGGACGTATCAGGACTTTTTTTCCCTTCGCTAAACCGGGCATGGGTGTGGCCACCGCGTGACGCATCCGGCCCACGGGCCATGAGTTTGACAGCCCTAATTTAGAGGATACAGGTAGTCCTTGAGTTACAACTGTTGAATGGCCATTCAAAGTTATGATGGTGCTGAAAAGATCCTAACATTTACAACCAATCTTGTGATTGCTATTTGCGACCTCAGCTGACTTCTGCCAAACAAATTGAGTGGGAGAAGCTGGATTTGCTTAAAGATCATGTAATTCATTTAATGATCTTGGCAAAAAAGATCATAAAATTGGGGGCAATCAGAGCTACTTGGGCCAGTCACACATTCTCAGCTTTATAAAGGTATCAGTGGCAAACAATTTCTGAAAAAAAACTTGCCAAGAAAAACTCCAGGGACTTCAGGCAATCTCTAACAATTAGACAGTTGAATGGGTAAAAAAATCATTGATGTTAAAATATTGATAATTGCAGTGGCACATAGGTTAAAAGGAATTACTTGATACAATCTGGTTTTATGAAAATGTATCAAGTGTGTGATAATATTAAATCATTGCTAAATATTATTAGCATTTCATTAGTATTAATGAAAATGAAATAGTATTTTTGGCTTTGATACAGAAAAAACTTTTAATATCCAAATAGAATGTTTGCAGTAAGTTATGTTTTAATGAGGTGTTGGAACTTTCATTGTGTTTAATAAGACAACCATGAAATAGTTAAGATTTATAGAATGTGTGTGAAAGTGAATATGAATTGTTCCATAAACAAATATTTTAGATCGCTTTAATGATGTTAAAAAATCTTTACCTAGATTTGTAGAAATAGTACAGTAATGTGGAGTTCATTCTGGATATGCAATAATTTTGAATCAATCTAATATGTCAGTTGGTAACAGTACCCATGGAAATTGGTAGAAAATTAAGCTTTGCTTCTTACCCAGTTACTGGAATACTGCTAGCATATCCCCTCTAGTCCTTCTTTTTTTTAGGCTGGCCATACCCAATTCCTGCAACTGTTCTTCATATGTTTTTGTCTCCAAACCTTTAATCATCTTAGTTGCTGCTCTTTGCATTTTTTTCCAAAGTCTCAACATCTTTTTGGTAATGTGGTGACCAAAACTGGATGCAGTATTCCAGGTGTGATCCTGATTCTATGCCTTTGTTTATACAACCAAGGATTGTATTAGCTTTTTTGGCTGCTGCCACACACTGCTGGCTCATGTTTAAGTTATTGTCCACTAGGACTCCAAGATCCTCTCACAGTTACTGTTTTTGAGCCAGGTTTCGCCTACTCTGTACTTGTGCCTTTGGTTTTTTTTTACAGAAGGTGTAAAACCTTGCTTTCTTTCTTTTTCCTGATAGATAGATAAACAGACAGACAGACAGACAGAAAGACAGACAAGCAGGCAGACTGATTATAGGGATTAAAATGTCTAAGACTCTTGACAAGTGTTTGGGGTACTTAGAATAGGAATTTTGAGTTTTATATTTATTTAGAACTAGGCAATATTGTGAAAAACTTTTTAAATAACGGGTTTTTTTTCTAGATAGATAGTCATACTTTCTGAAAAAGTATTGTAGTCACCCATGATTTTATTTTCCAAGAATGCCTAAGGTTATCTGGAGTATGTCTGGAGTAATAAATGTCTATTCATTTATTAGATAATGATTTATTATCATCCTGGTTTTCCATGCATTTTGTACTTTTAAGGGTTTTAAAAATGGGTGGGCAAGGAACCTAGTAGGCATTATCTGGATGCATCCTTTGTTCTCCATTTATTGTATCAAAGCTTATCCTAAGGGTGTGTGCGTGTGAAGAATGTAAGGCACGCATGCCATTCAAACTTTGGTTTCTTATATAAAACTTGGTGACCAAATTCATATCTATTATAAACCATAAACTATTAATTTCCTTCCTTCCTATCTACCCACCTAATATGATTTGTTTTTTTTGTATGTAAATCCTACTCTGCTCGAGAAATATATAATCAGTTGAAATTGCATAGTATTTTAATGTGATTTGTCTCATACCTACCTATTTAAATTCTCGTTTTGAGCTGGAAAGAAAGAACTGCATGACTGAACTTTGTTTTCCTTACTTGGCTTAACATCGCAAAATCTGCTATGTAGAGATAATGTATTTGCACTTCAGTATTCTGTTTATGTCATTAGTTGTATGTACTTTGTGACTACATAGTGTTCTTTCAGACTGCTGACTTAGGCAGCCAGATTCTACCCATCTTTTTAGAACATGGCTTCTTAAAGGTGATAATCATTCTACATAATTGCCCTAAATACGTATTATTGAATAAACAGTTTCTTTCCATTATAGGAAATAATTTTTAGTATTGGCTTGTTTTAGCAATAAGTAAATGGTTGTGATTTTTGAATATACTTTTTATTTCAATTAACTCATTTAAGTGGTTTATATGTCCACTCATCTCACAACAGGTGAGTGAACCATGAATATTTGAGCCACCCAGATTGGGAGTTGTTCCATCTGTAGTCTTAGATGGGGTAGCACTTCCCCTTCAAGAATTGTGCGCAATCTGGGAGTCTTCCTGGATTCACAGTGCCTGCTCAAGGAGCAGGCTGTAAAACATTTGTTGTACCAGGTGTGCCTTTTCCTAGTTCAGAAGGCTCTTGTGGCTTGACTGCTGCATCATTGCCTGCTGTTTATATGTACACTGTGAGCTGATGCACCAGAGACAAATTCCTTGTGGTGTCCGATCACAGTTGGCCAATAAAGAATTCTGTTCTGTCCTCCCTGCCCTGCCCTGCCCTGCCCTACCCTACCCTACCCTACTCTACTCTACTAATGAGGTCTACCTGTATTCCTGTTTCAGTGTCCTATATAACATCTTATTCTATTCTATTCTATTCTATTCCATTCCATTCCATTCCATTCCATTCCATTCCATTCCATTCCATTCCATTCCATTCCTGCTTTTTGGGGGGGGGGGGCTGAAGAAATACAATAAATTGTATTTGCTCAGAATCTAATGTTTCATTTCTTCATTGCTGCTTAATATGGACTTTTCTATCAACATAGAAGTATCTAAATATCAGAAAACTGTATATAACAATTCCATTTCTTAAGTAAACCATTTTTAGAATTCTATGTATTGCAGATTTTGTTTTCAAAATGTATAATCATTTATATGGTCACCCATCTCACCAATGCAACTCTGGGCAGCTAGCCAGAATTAAAATACAAGATAAATACAAAATATATTTTTTTAAAAGTGAAATATACTTTACATAGACTGTAAGGTCATTTTAAACTGTCTATAATGGCCTTTCAGAAAATCACATGTATGTAACTTTCAGTTTTACAGCAGTTCTTTCCTATCCTTCAGCCAAAATTCATAGGAGAAAGAGATTAGAATTGAAGAAACAAATAATTTGTATTTTCCTAAATTACAAGATACATTGATGCTTTCATTTTAAAACAAAACAAGCTTCACTTTTGGAAAAAAAATGCCCATAACCAAAAACATTATTTCTAACTACACTCTACTAAAAGTTTTAATTCAATCAATAGAGCTCCGTGGGGCCATATGTGCAAGTGCCAGAAACCACATAGTTCTGCCTTTTCTCTCTCTCTGCTTTTCCCTACGCCTCCTTCCTTGGCATTGCTTATGCTCATTCTGTGAAGGTTCATATGAAGGTCAGTTTTTAAGGTAAGACAATTCCTCAGAATAGTTGTTTTAGCTGGCACATGCACTAATTTGGCTATTCACTAAGGCTGAAAATACAATACAACCCTCTGGGATTAATCTAATGTTTCATCACATGCTTGACTTTCTGTTCAATCTTATTATTTCAAGTCTGAGAAATGTTAAGAACAGGGTGAATGAATTTATTTCCAGACAATATACAGATTTCTCCAAAAAATATGATATCATGAATTTGTTTATATGGCAAAAAAATTAAATACTTTTCACAGAATAATTTTGGGTCTACAAATAAGTTGACTTTTCAGTCTTCACATTGCTAAATAAAACATAATAATTGCTTCAAATTAACCCTGTACAATTAAGTATTAAGCTTTCATTAATTAATCTATTCAATAAGTAATATTGTGCCGCTTTTAAGATTTAATGCACCTATGGAAGGATTTTAAATTCTGATTCCGTATCTGATATTTTTCTGTTCATTTTTTAATCTGGTAGTATACTATATAATTAATAATTAAGAGTACTTCTGATTAGGAAAATGAAGAATTGCTGTTACATATTTTGGAAGCAGGATCATTGAGATATTTATATTCAGGCATTTGCTGTTTCAATTTTATAGTTTCAAATACTGGTAGCTTTCCCCCATTTTTAAAGAAAGAAAAATAGTAGCAATATAGAAAATTTGTCAGAGTGTGAACTATTTCAGGGAAGTCTCCCTCCATCATATCATGCTTTTGAAAGGGTGATTTGACTGTCTCTGGAAGTAAATCTGCTGAATCAGAAGCAATTTGGGGAGTTCTTGGCATGGCAATCCAGGTAAAGCAGGCCTGGGCAAACCACCCTCAGAACACCTTAAACTACCTTTGGAAGATTTGCTTTTGTGAACCATTCCTAGAACACCATGATCTACGGTAGATAAGATTCAGTGTATTCCAGAGAAGTAGAATGAGCTTGTTCTTGAATCATGGAGAGGATTTTTTTTTTTTGCATTTAATTAATTCAATTAATTATGGTTATCTCTTTGAATAAGATCCTGGATTTCAACATGTGTTTATTGAAGAGAGGATGATTAGAAACAGATTGTATGGGCGAGAATTGATGTTCCTAAGCAGGCTGTTCTTTTTCCTCCCAGTCCTGTGCTGCTGTTTCTTTTCCCTTCTTGTTCTGAACTTCTATCCATTTTATAGCAAAATAGTTTATATAAAATAAGTGAAAGCCCGTTTCCCTGAGAAAACTGACACCAGTGGTGGGTTGCTGCAGGTTCGGACTGGTTCTCCAGTACCGGTGGCGGAAATTTTCACCCGCTCGCTGAACCGGCAGCGATGGCTGGCTGTCCACGCCCCCAAACTGGTTCTCTGGTCGCCGCGGCCCTGCAAAAAATGCTCTGCGCATGCGCAGAGGGTTCTACGCATGCGCAGAAGGTCATTTCCACAAAGTGACGTAGGCGTGCATGCGAGTGAAGTGATCGTGCGCGCGCGCAAAACGCGCACTTCCGTCGTGATGCGAACCGGTAGGGAAGGTAAGTGGAACCCACCCCGACTGACACTTGGTTTGTCCAATCAGAAATTCTAGTAATTTCCTAGTAACTCTTGATAAAAGTATAGTGGTATATTCAGTTGTTGTTGTTTTTTAATCTGTTGTGTGCCTTTATGGGAATTTGGAAAGCGTTCCATTAGGAAATAAAAGCTCAGTTCCCTCTTTTGAAGTTTCTTAGCTTGGGATCACTTTATAAGATGGTTTGAGGGGCTGAGCACCAGGATTGATCCCATAGGGTGAAAGGCTGGAGGTTTCAATCTCCTAGAATAGTGTTTGTCAATCTTAGCTAGGTATTTTAAGGTGTGTGGGCTTCAACTTCCAGAATTCCCCAAGCCAGCCATGCTTAACCACAAATGTTAAAGTAGCCAAAGTTGAGAAATACCATCCTAGAAGCTTTCTGGGTCTGTAGAGAGCTGTGCCTCTTAGCATACAGTTTGGTAATTCCTGCTACCATCATTTAACTTCTAGGAAATGTCATTACCTGACATTCTTTCCGTTAACCCTACCACACCGAATCTCCACAATCCATGGCCTTTACAGTATTGGAAAATAAGAGAGAAAAAAGTGATATGAAATGAAATAAATTCTACAGTTGCACTTGTTAGTATTGTACAGAGAAGTGTACACTAGGCAATTCTCTCCTTTGGATTGATCTCACAAGCCATAAAGGACATTGTTTTTTAAAGCAATCTTTTGTTACCTTAAAATAAATAGTCAGATGTAACCAACCTTCCATGTTGGAACTAAACTTAAGTTTCTACAAGGATCATGAAAGTATCTTAAAGGACTCTCCCATAGAAACGTAAGAAGAAATAGAAAATCAAGCATAAAACACAATGCAAAATAGACAAATCGGAGTTCACACTCTACGTTAATTAACTTCTATCCTATTTCTCTAGAGCAGTGTTTCTCAACCATCAAAACCCACCCATCTTAAAGCTGCCAAGGTTGAGAAATGCTGCTCAAGAGAATAAATGAGCCTTGGAAGAGATGTTCAATATACAGCCTGGGAAATGCGTCTCCAGGCAATTTCCAGCTTAAATCTAAGGGTGGAGCAGAATCTTGGCTTTCTGTTTGCCTTCCTGCTTAAGACACCTTCTTGCTCTTTCTTTCCTGGAGCTTTTCCACAAGAACAAAAGTTCTTATTCTTGAATAGGACAAGAATGGGGCGAATCTCTTCCTGCCTAACTGAGCAGGAGAAGATACATTTAGGAAACTATTTTGTTAGAGATGTTTATTTGCAGATGTTGCTGCCACTGTCTGTATCCCAAACTCAAGTTAGACTCAGAAGAGATCAGTCATCTGGTGTAAGTGAACAAAACGGGTTCAGACCGTGGGTGAAATTCAAATTTTTTCCCTACTGGTTCTGTGGGTGTGGCTTGGTGGGCGTGGCAGGGGAAGGATACTGCAAAATCTCCATTCCCACCCCACTCTGGGGCCAGCCAGAAGTGGTATTTGCCGGTTCTCTGAACTACTCAAAATTTCTGCTACCGGTTCTCCAGAACCTGTCAGAACCTGCTGAATTTCACCCCTGGTTCAGACTCACCTATAAAAATCCCAAATCATGTTTTTTGGGAAAAGGGCAAGGAGAAAACATGGATTACAAAGGTATATAAGATTGAGCAGATTCACAGCCTTAACTATCTTGGAGTAATTTTTGACACCAAAGAATCATAGAAAGTGTATCATAATTATTACTCTCAGGCAATTTTAGAATTGTCTCCTATCATTAGACACTTCATTTTCACCAAGGACGCAATTAGTTCCTTTTGCTCTTTGAATCCCAAATAGCTCTGATCTTTCCTGGACTACATGTGAGAATCTGTGCCATGAGGAAGGCAATGGAAGTGGTGCACATGAATTTTTTGAGAGCTATTCTTGCTACTTGAAGACATAGCCAGTGCCACTCTCGGGGACTTCAGGCAGGAATGCCTAAACAGTGGTTATAGCCTAGAGGATAATAATCAGTTATTGACTAAATATCTAGCTCTTCCCCACTGGATCCTTGTATTGATGGTGGACCATTCTCCTAGCAGGGGGGATGCTGTGGAGTCCAGCTTCCCAGATGTATTCATTTTTGGCCTTTGTTATGCAAAGGTCATCCTTTCTGAAAGTTGGTAATAATGAAGTAACAGCTGGAAGTCAGTAAGACGCCACATAACAGCAGAACCTGAATTTCAAGTAGGCCTTGGATGCTGGCCAAATATCTAACAACTTTCACCTTCCCCAGGTTGAGTAATGGCTTCTTTCAGATATGTCTTCATGGGTTACCATCAGCACTTCTATTATGCAAATATTCTAAAACCCTCTACCTGACAAAAGTTTCCCTTTCTGGCTCAAAGCAGATTGAAACTATTGACTATATCATAATATTGACTATATCATAATTTCTACAAAGAAATGTGGAATTTCAACTGTTAAGGTGAATAGACCTTTACTACATACTCTGATTCCAACTCTGGTATTACTACGGTAGCACAGTGCTAAGGTCTGTGTTGCTACTATTAAAATTTGTCATCAAATGTTTCAATTGTTTTTGTTTTTACATGGCTTTATGTTTATATATGAATTATTGATTGTAATAATAAAGGTAATAATAAAGTATATACTATATTCTCTCTCTCTCTCTCTCTCTCTCTCTCTCTCTCCCCCTCTCCCTCCCTTCTCCCTCCCTCCCTCCCTCCCTCTCTCCTGTTAATCATATGAATGCCAAGAAATAATAGAAAAATCTGGCAGACCACAGGATATTGCTACTTTTTATTTATTTAAATAAATACAATTTATTTATTTACTTTTTATGATAAGGAAATTCTAAATAGCAAACATGAATGATTTAGAAGTCTTAGAAAATTCTAAAGACAAAATGTTAAATTTTAAATATACAATACAAAATAATCTTATACAGTAATTCTAGTTTTATATTTACCTATCTTGTCAAAGATAACCAACATCCACTCTCTCAGTCCTGGACTTCCCAAGAGATCCCTAGAGATTCAGTTTGTTTTGAGGCTGGTGGGGAATGAGTCCCATTTTCTCTTAGTGTCTCTGGTTTTTTAAAAGACAACCTGTTTTTCACTCCAAAGGAAATGTGTGGGGTGGCTCAGTAGAAACTCTTAAGCCATATGTTACTATGGTATCCCTATACAGTGCATATAAAAAGTGTACACACCTGTTTAAATGCCAGGCTTTTGAGATGTGAAAAACTCAGACCAAGAGAAATCACTTCAGTTTTTTCCCCACCATTAATATAACGGATAAGCTGTACAATTCAGTTGAGAAACAAACAAATCTTTTAGGGGGGGAAATAATAAAAACGTTGATAAAATGTTTTGCATGCCAAAACACTGTCCCTGACAAAGGGACATTTTCCCCCTCAATCTGCACCAAGAGCTTCTGCATTGGAGACAAATTCCTAATCACACTTGGCCAAATAAAGTATTGTATTCTGGCTATGAGAATGGTGAGGGAACTGGAAACCAAGTCCCATGGAAATTATTAAATGGATCAGGTATACCTAGCCTGAAGAACAGAAGACTGATGAGAGAGATGAGCAAACTTCAGATGTCCTACTATGGGTTGTTGTATAGAGAAGGAAGTGACTTTGTTGTTTTTAGAGAGAATCAAATGTCTGAAATACTTTCAGCAGATCCAGCATTAAACAAGAGTTAGATTAGATAATTTCTGAGGTCTAAGAAACTCTTAAGAGTATATAATTCTGTTAAATGATTTAACTGATAGCAGTGTAACAGCTGCCCTTTGTCTAAAATTGTCAGCAGAATTTGATTTGAACTACTTGGATAGAAGACCTAGATAGAAAATTAAAAGATCTTATTTTTTTCTGATACTGTATGCTACTTGCAGTTTGAATTTTTGTAAAATGCATAAAAAATAGCACCTATGTATTTTAAGTTGTTAAAATATAATTATTCGTTTTTCTAATCTGTAGAAACTAAAATGGTTGTTTTGCATTTTTCATTCTTAGGTGCGGTGGATGATGTATTGGATTGTGTTTGCTCTTTATACGTTTACTGAAACATTAACTGACCTCTTGGTCTCTTGGTAAGATCTGTACATTTGCAAAGCATGATGATTTATTTATGTTTTCATGTATCACCATGTTCATTGCTGGTAGTTGATACTGTTTAAAAGCTCTTTAGCTAGATTCTAGGGAAGGTGGAATTACAAGAATACTATTTATATGTATATAAAGCATATCTGAAATATGTGAAAAAAAACCTAAAAATTCTTCCTCTGAAATTTAGGTTAATTAGAAGGAATGTGCCTATTTCTTTGTATCATATAACCACATTATGAATTCTAACTTATATTTTACAGGTTTCCACTATATTATGAACTGAAGATTGCTTTTGTTATTTGGTTGCTGTCTCCATATACAAGAGGGGCAAGTTTAATATATAGGAAGTTTCTTCATCCTCTTCTTTGTTCAAAAGAAAGGGTAAGCCTCCCTCCTGCTGTGGAGCAAATATTTATTTTGATATTTTAGAAAATAAATTTGCATTAAGTGGTAGTGGGGGGATGAAGAATGACATTACTATCTTGTGCTTCGTGCCAAGATATGATGTTATAGATTGCCAATATCAGATTAAATTAATATCTGTACTACACACATTTTTCTTCCTAGGAGATTGATGAGTACATTGTGCAAGCCAAAGAACGTGGTTATGAAACTATGGTGAACTTTGGTAAACAAGGCTTAAACTTAGCTGCTACTGCTGCAGTGACTGCAGCTGTAAAGGTAAACAGTACTGCATGTTATGTATTTACTACTTAGCATAAAATGGGTGAGTGGGGATGTGTGTTCAAAAAGGTATAAGGTGAAAAGCTGGATAACCTTTTTCTAACAGCATATTCTAAAAAGTATGTTCTCTCAAACAAGAGTTGACTTTTTAAACAGTGAAGATGACTCTTTTTTCTCTCTTGTTGCTTTTCTTGGTGGTAAATCACATTCCACAGGATTTCTGACTTCTTTCTGCTGTTCTTCAATCAAGTTGAGGTAAATGTTCATGGAAGATTAAAGCATGAAACAGTGATCAGTATGGTTGACTGGGATATTAATATGATTCCCTAATGAATTCAAATTTGTAAGAAAAAAATTAAATTGATGAAGTTGAATTTAACTGCTGATGCTTACGGCTGTCTAATACTAGTAGACAGCCAAATTGGGCTTTTCACATGGATTCAGACATATTCCTAATTATCTGTAATTTGCCTAAAATACGAGGTATCTCCATTTTTTACATTCAGAATAGTTAGAGTATAATGAGATCACAGTGACTAAATATTATAGAAAGGGAAGCTGCATGAGCATATGCTTTTACAATAATTTTGAATGGAAAATACAATTTGTTCTACAACTAGAATTTGTACCTGATAGCAAAGTATATGCATCAAAAATCAGGGCTATCCTTTATCATTTTTTGAAATAATTTTATCAAAGATTATGAATTGAAATAAAAACTAATATACTAATAAAATATAAAATAACAAATAAAATGTGTGAAAAAGAAAAAAAATAACTTCATCTGAAGTATAAACAATTTTAGTAACTTATCACCCTCTCTTAAAATATAACAGAGTCTCTCTTTACCCCATGTCTCATCTCTTAGCTAAAAACAAAATCCAAAATCTTTGTCATTCATTTCTTATCAGCAAAAGTCCAGAGATGATTATCTATTTTAATCTAGGACTACCCTTCATCATTGATGCACACAGCACGAAACTGGGGAGTGGGCTAACTGATCTAAATGTCAGTAGAAGTTGCCAAGCAGTTTCTATAAAGTAGCAGCGATCACTTTAGTCAGTGTAAAATGCAACATTTGTAAAATGTTTGTGATTATTGAGAACACCAGTGGAATATTCTCTGGCCACTCAAGTCCCCAAAGATATAAGCTATAGCTGCTTATTCCTAGGAATTCTCTTCTGATAAATACTCTGCAGAATTTGCCCATTAAGGTGAGAAAGGCAGTGGGAAATAGGAACCTAGTTATGTAAGTTGCATAATTAAACTTCCAGGTTTCCTGAAACTGCCGTTTAGATGTCTGCTTTCCTTCAGATTATATTATTTTAAATGCTAAAGTGAACATCTGATCAATGAAACCATGTTTTTCCCATAATATACTAACATTATTCTCAGTTCTTCAGAGTTCTGTTTATTGTGAAGATACACGTTTACACAAGTTGTCTGATAGCAATTTCTGCTAGAGGAGACTAGTAACAAACTGCTGAGCACATTACCACCGCTTAAAAAAAACACCATGAACCAGGATTGTTTATGACTTGAAACAGGGCTATTGATAGAAGAAGCCAGATTCTAATGCTGATCAGATCACAAACAACTTTGCAGTAGTTTAGCTTCTTTTAACAGTGGATGGAATTATTTCATCTTGCTTGTTCATCTTATGTCAGATTTTCAGCAATTCGGTTTACTACGAGCATTTCAATGATGAGAAATCTCAATTTTGTAATGCCGGAGTGTTCCACATCACATTATTCATGCCGACCAAACCCATGTTTATTCATGTTATTCTATTTTTCTCATGGTGAAATTGTGAAACTGATTTTCAGTCAGAAATATCTCCGGAAAGATACAAACAATTGAATAGTTTGTTTCAATTACATCCTTAAATTGAGCAGCAACTAAATTAAGAGCCCCAGAGGACTTGGGCGAGATTCAGCTATAGCATTAATTCAAACATTGTCTGGCTTTCTTGCTTGTAGCTTAGTGTGTTTGTGTAAATTTCGCCAGTTGTGATATACTCAGATACTATGAGTAAACAAATCAAGGCTTAGTGTGTGATATAGGTCACAAAGCCCCTAATTGTCTAACCCCAAAGGACCTCCTCAGATAAACCTGAGTAGTCCATGACTTATTTCCATTGCTGTTTTGCAGTCACTAGGACATTCAGTATACTAACAGCAGAAGTTGTCTGTTACTCATCTGCTGCTATTCATGTCACCATCTGAATCCCTTAACGTCTTACAGATTAGAGCTGATGAAAATGACATGACCCTGGCATTCCTGCGATTATAGTAGATAAACCTAGAGTTTCCTAAGGCAAGTATTCTAACCTTGCTAACCTGTGATCACTGCAGCCCTTTCCTAAATGTCTTGAATCTTAACTACCTGAAATGAAGACAGGTTCCTTCTTCCAAATGATGTGGCTTGTTTATGGTTTCCAGTGGTGCTTTGCCTGCTGTGGAAACATTTCATTTCCTTTGCTTCAAACAGTGTGACCTCCAGAGATTAGAGCTGTCAGAACAACTTCTCATCTTGCTTTCTTACAAAATATTTTAAATGTGTGCATGTTTATCTAATAGGGGTAATTACAGTTGCTAATATTAGCTTTTTTCCCTTAAGAACAAAGGTACGAGAGTCAGCATTTGTGCTATGGATTAGAGCTGTATTTAGATGACCATATACCTCTAATAAATACTGTTATTTGAACAGTTAGAAAAATCAACAAAAAAAAATTAAATGACTCCATTCAGCCCTTCACATCTGGGATTATATTAAACCAAATTTCTTTCAGGAAGAATTGAGAGGGTGGCTAATAGTACTAGTGTATAAATTAATCAAGGCAGGCTTTTAATATGGTGCTCAGACTTTACAGAATAAACGAGGCATAATTTGAATAAGGCTCAATTTATACACTAAATTATGGATTTAGTAGTTGAATATAATTTTGGAGGGTATATTGGAGAAAAAAAATCTAACCTTTACAGAGGAAAGAGACAAGGGCTGTATAGGATAGGAAGGAAACAAATTCAGTTCTGAATTATCACCCTACAGTTGTTTACAATGATAAATATAGAATCACTTACATAGAATTTCAGATAAATTGTAACCTGCAAAAAAACCAAGCTTTATATTGATGGGAATTGACATTTGCAAACAGGTTGTATTTTAAATTGCTTACAAAGAGACAAGTGAGATCACACAGGTGCTCTGTAAGCTGCCCAAGCCAGACCCAATAGTAATAGGCATCTTACTCACAAGGACTCACTCACAAGCGCTTTCTTACTTAAAGGGGTTCTGAATCTAAACAAGTAAATTTTGTTCAGTTGCTTAGAAGACTCTCCCTTAATACATACAGCAAGCTTGCACAAACTTGCCCACCTGCAATTACGTTCCTTGCAGAGCTGCTTGAAGACGCTCCCACACCAGAGGTGGGATTCAGCTGGTTTGGGCGAACTGGTAGTAGCGACCTGTGGGCACCCACCCGCCTGGGTGCAATCCCGTCCTATATCGCTGTGGTTTTGACACCGCACGCATGTGCGGACGGCGCGCGTGAGCAAATTGCCATGTTGTTTGATGTTGCACGCATGCGCGGATGGCACACGTGCAAGCGAAGTGAGCGTGCATGTGCACACGCTCACATTTCCGGTGCTGGGCGAACCAGTTGTTACAGTATGTGAAGCCCACCTCTGTCCCACACTAATACTGTTTTGTAGCTTGTTAGCATGATTTTATTAGCATCCTGTATTATTGCCACTTCGTGCCTCCAAGGGAGTCTTTTACATCATTTGTTTCTTTAACTGTAGCTGCTAGCATGTTCATTTATACTAGGCTTAGGAGTCTAAAAAAAACCCCAACTACAATGATCTAGGCTTATTCAATTATATAACTTGGCTGAAACAAAAACAAAATATATATATAGGGGTCATTTTGGCCTCACTATGTTGTAGGAAACCCAGCTGTTACATTTTGAAACTGGAACCTATTGTAGTGTATTGTTTAGGCTTAAACCTTTTGGTTTTTTAAAATCATGGTTAAGCAAAATGGATGAATATATGTGAATCCAGAGTCATAAACTGTAGACTCTGGATTCACATTATACTCCTCCATTTTACTTAATTGTGATTTTAAAAAATCAGAAATTTTAAGTGAGTTTCCTAAATTATTACAATATCAGCTTAAAATCTACTAATCATTAAATCAGAAATACAAGAATTATGGTATTTTTTTTTCTTTGCACATGCCTCATTTTTATTCCATGCATAGTGTTCTTGTACCGTTTAAACTACTGTATTTTTCGGAGTATGAGACGCACCTTAGTTTTGGGGGAGGAAAACAAGGGGGGGGGGAAATCTGCCTCTGCCTCCCAGCAATTTGCCTCCCAGCAAACAGTACAGATGATATACACTGTTTGCTGTGTATTTCTGTGCATGTGTGCCTGACCCATAGAAATAGCAAAGAATTGGAGAAATGTACATTATGGCAGTATATTAATGCCAGAAAGCTTTCTTAAATGTAGTCACACTAACTCCTCCCAATTATTTAAATAGATCTACTCCAAACATGACTAAGTCAGGGTTTAACTCAGCTGCCTTATTTTAATACTAAACCAGGACACTGTTACATTTCAGATTATTACTTGTACAGATGCTGTTAAAATTGATGTGGCTTTCTTGAAGTATACATTATTCTCTGCTATTTAAAAGAAGATACAACAGCACTGGGCCTCTTCAGATCAAGCATTTATTTTAAAAAGCTTCTTCATTTTGTTAAGTTGTCTAGAACAATAATAAAGCAGTCTTTAAAAAATAAGTCTAATAATTTGAACATTCTATAGGCATTTATAGTTATTGACTTACCCCCTTGCAGCAAACAACAAACAGCCAGTTTCTGTTCTGATTTGCACCAGAAAATAAAATTCTGCCT
>QLTV01014916.1:4384470-4440236 GCA_003457575.1 Thermophis baileyi | reverse complement strand
GTGCTGCCTGGCTGCAGCCTGAATCAGCGGATGTTCGGGAAGCTGATAATCAGTTGCTTCTGCTAATCAGGCTCTGTGCTGTTTGCTGCAAGGAGGTAAATTGCTGGGAGGCAGAGGCCAAAGGGTGGGGGTGGCTGGGTGGGGCTACATTCGGTGTATAAGACGCACCCAAGTTTTCACCCTCTTTTTGGGGGTAAAAAGGTGCGTCTTATACTCCGAAAAATACAGTATATAACAGGTAAGGATTGGAATAAAATTCATTGTGGCATCAAGAAGTTTATTGTATGTGTCTAACATTATCCCAGGACATACTGCTATATTTTTATCACATATTTATGTTAGTCACATTTTTGTTTTACTTTGCAAAGAATCTTCCTGTCCAGAAAATATATGTAGCACTGCATTATTAGTCATTCTCTCATATTTGGAAGGAAACAAACTTCAATTTGTTTGTTTATATTCATTTATGCTTATTTATCTATTTAATGTTTATGCTACCCATTTACTAAAATTTTATGCCACCTATCTCCCCTGCAAAGTGACATTTTTTGATGTTATATTAGATAAAGATGATAAATTTCCTAGTGCAATTTGAATTAAGCAATTATGCTAAACATAGTTCTTAATCTAACATTTGAAAAGTTTTGTCAATTGTACGCTAATATAAGTGCTAAACATCGTTTGGTGCAATGTATTTTGAATTGCTATTGCAAACTGATTAATATCCTGTTAGAAACCAAGTCTTTATTAAAGTCCAATACAGTCATATGAAAAAGTACCATATATATTCACATATAAGCTGACTCTCACATTTTTAACCAAAATGCCATGAAAAATGTGCCACCTGCAGATGCTGACTCATATTTTATCTGCAGATGGGCTTATATGCAAATATATATCTATATATACACACACAAGATACAGGTAATCCTTGTTTAATGTCCATTTGTTCAGTGACCTTTCAAAGTCATAACAGTACTGAAAAAATGGGCTTTGAGACCATTTCTTAAACTTGAGACTTTGGGTCATATGATAAAAATTTGGCCCTGCTTGCTTTTATGACCTGCTGCTGTGCCTTCGGTGCTTGCCAGCCCACATTCGCCTAGTCTCCGCCTGCAGTAGTCGCTCGCCTGCCAGGGCTTCCTAGCTCATGCCCAAAGTGCAGGAAACTCTGCTGCCACTAGTCACAAAAGAAAACACATTCAACATAGGTTCTCTACTTAGGCAAAGGCAGCGCTTCACTCCAGAGGACATTGAACGATCAATATCACACTGTAGTAGTAAATATGCTCTGCCTCACACAGGGTGTGTTTTGTTTGATTTCCAAGGTAATGATAGGTGTATGGGGCATTGGGGGGGGCGCGAAGTGTGCTGTTGCTCATTCAAGGCCTGATGGGTCGCTACTATTGGCTGTGTTTTCTTTTGCAGTGCGTTTTCCTGTTCTTTTTTTTTAAAGGAGGTGCATGCCCAGGCAACAATTGGGTACTTTTCTTACTCTTTTAATTTAAAGTGATACACCCTTTTTCTGCAAAGCTCCTGGTTTCTACACCCTTCCCCACCCCCATTTATTCTGACAAATATTGGACGGAGAATTAGATTACAATAAGAAAGAGAGTGGTTGGCTCATGCCTACTCAGTGAGCTTCATGGCAAAGGAAGGAATAAAATTGTTTTTCTCCCCAGTGAACTACATACAGTATGTCATTCTTAAAGCAGATACCTGGTTGCATAGGATTTGAAGACCCATCGTTCTTAGGCATGCTGGAAAGGAATTCTGGCTGGCCAGGGCAATTCTTTGCACCATGCCCTGCCTTATTCCATCCCTTTGCTGGTCTGAACGATCCATCATGTTGTGGTTTGTCCTGCAGCAGCGATCCTTCCTCGTCAGTCGTTCGTAGTAAGGAGTGTTCCAGCCAGTAGTGATATGTGACAAGGCGCAATGCAAAGGATCATCCTGGCTGGCAGGGCCTTGGCCCTTCTCTTCCTGGCAGGGCAGCAGTCATCAGTTGAGGACTACCTGGGTATTTTAAAAAGTATTGCGGTGTGTACTTGGGTACAAGCCCATCTTTGGATCAGCTGATCCAATTTTTGGGATGTATTTTGGCACCTAAAACTCTCAGCTGTAACTGGTGTGTGATCATTATTATATCTTCTTTATCAATATTGTTGAAATGAAGATCAAATAGCTGTATGTTAAAATGTGTTGAAAAAAGTCAAGACAAAAAGTTCAGTGAGGTACACTCTTTTTCACGTGACTGTATATCAGTTTGGACAGAGGATTCCTTCCTCCCATTGAATGACACCTCATTTTTCCTCTTCAATACTACAGGGCCAAGGAGCAATAACAGAGAAGTTGCGGAGTTTCAGTATGCATGACCTCACAGCAATACCAGATGATGAGCCAATAGGACAAAGGCACTATCAGACTTTGCCTGCTACCAAAAAGAAAAGCAAGAGCTCGATTCCCAATGAACCCCTAGGTTGGTATATTATTAAGCTGGGCTAGTTCTGATTTTCTAGATTTTTGTATAAATGGTGGATGACCCTCCATTGAAGTCAGATCACCAGGGCCACTGTTCCCTCTCTTGAAACTTGGAATGTTGACTCTATTGGATTTGCTGCCAGAGTTTCAAAGAAAATTCCCTCAAAGGCTCTTGTAGGCCCTGCTTTTTACTGCCTGCCTCCAAAATCATCAGCTTGGGGTATAGGCATGGAATTGATACTATCGCTTCAAAGAGTTTTTCTAAATGAGTAATGTAACCCTACACAAAGAGATTCATATCTCCATTCCTTCATAGATTCTTCTTCCCATCTACTTAATTTACACAAACCAGTTTTCCTTTATTTTCACTTTGGCCAGACCATTTACTATCACAGGTATGGATGAAAACAAGTGTTTTCTGGGTCTTTTTAGTGCTGCATTTACCTTCGGGCATATAGATTAGTTACAAATTTTGTATAGCTATCATTTTGAGGGGGGGAAATTTCCTCATTTTCTTAAACATTTTTAAGCCTTAAATATTAAGCTTGAAGCATTTGAATGTTTTTTTTTAAAGTAGGAAATGATAAATCACTGGTAAAAGAGTATTTTGAATTTTGGTTTTACCCCTCAGGTTATGGTATTCCAGTAAAAAAGGATTCTGAAGATGATAAAACAGATGAAGAGAGGGAAGGGACATATTCAGATGATGAGATGTTTGCTCAGAGAGGTCTCCGTCGAGCACAAAGTATGAAATCGGTAAAAACGATAAAAGGACGCAAAGAGGCAAGTAAATCTGTTCTTGGCAGTATGAAATGCTATAAATAAAAAGGTGGAAATCATTAAATATTTTTATTGAAAACATTTTAAAGTGGAAGCTTAACTTTTCTGAATCTCAATGCAAGAAAAGTGCAAACCAGAATTTGATCCTGGTCTGTTCAAGTTAAGTAGCAAAGTCTGGTTTGGTTTAGGGAAAAAAGAACCTTGTTGGAGGTAAGAGGGAGAACCAAGATTGCACACTATTTCTTCTTGTAAAAATAAATAAGTGTTTGTGGTTATATTTGTCCACTTAAATGCGTAAAAAACTAGTACATATGAAGATTATTGGTGCCCATATCATCTTGAGGAATGTCTTTCATTAATAATGTTGCTCACTTCTTTACTCGCATATTTTGTTTGAAGAATTACCAAAACGCTATTAAAAAAAGAGATTTGAAAGGGCAAATTTTATAGTTAATGCTTCACTAGCTCTTGTAGTACTATTGTTAGCAATAATTTCAGTATTTTCTATTCTATCATATAATTTGGTATCAATCATTTGTGATTTTGATTCATGAGTTAGTTACCCTCATACATGACTTTGCTGGAGACAAGTGACATACAGTCCTGATGATTTTTCTGGAATTTTCCCATATATTCTTATCAGGGGTGGGTTCTGGATCCTTTTGCTGCCGGTTCGCTCAGGGTCGCGCCATGCCGCACGCGCACAGCAATCAAAAAATAGCTTCTGTGCATGCGCAGAAGCAAAAATTAGCTTCTGCGCATGCGCAGAAGCAAAATCCAAGATGGCGGCGCCCATGGAGACACCGAGGAACTGGCTCCATGACATCATCACCAAGCTACTAACGGTTCTAAAGAACCGGTTAGAACCGGTAAGAATCCACTTCTGATTCTTATTCTATTCTAAGCAAGCTGTGGTGGAAATTGGGAGTATTGTATTGTGCACAGGTGTTTGTTTTTTTTAAAAAAATGGTAACTAAAAGCCAGTATATCAAAATAAAACCCCAAAGACAAGAAGATATAATTAAAAGACCTGCAAGAATAAAAACTATTTTGCCTAGGAATAGAAAAAGAGTAGGGGGACATGGTTCTTTTGGTTCCTGATCTAATTTTAACTCAGTGGAAATCAAGGCATAGCTCCAATTTTTATACTTATTTTTCTATACAGGTAGCCCTCAACGTATGACCATTCATTTAGCTACCATTCAAAATTTAGACGGTACTAAACAGACATATAACCTGCAACCCAAAATTTTCACCCTTGTTGCAGCACTCCAATGGTCCCCTGATGAAAATGTGGGTGCTTGGCAATCCGCCCACCCTTACCACCAACTGCAAGGATACTGCAACCGCCCCCACCTGCCTTTCTTTACTCCCATTCTGCCCCACTGCGTCCCAGAGAGCTTGGGGCTCCTTCCCACCCCATCACACTTTGCTCCCCTTGCCTCTTCCAAAGATTGCCTTTCTGAAAGAGTGTCCCACTGATGCGACGCACAGCCTTCCTACAGAGGCTGCCTTGTGACATTCTGGAAGCGAGTGCCATTCTAGCTAGCTCTCAAAGGGTGCAATTTTCCAAATCACACACACTTCGGGAAACTTGGCGCTTCTGATAGATTGTGAGAATGGTGCCTGTTTCCAGAATGGTACAAGGTGGCCTCTGTAGGAAGGCCACTTGTCACATTGGCTGGGTGCTCTTTCGGAGAGGCCATGTTTGGAAGAGATAAGTGGAAGATTGATGAGGAGGGGAGGAGGCCCAAGGCTATGGGATCTGGTGAGGAGGTAAGCTGCACAGGGGGTGCCTCAGGTGGCGGTGGGAGATCCTGGTGCAAGCAACATGTGAGATGGAGGTGCTGTAGTGTGATCCTGGGCCTGAAATAAGAGTGCCGGCTTGAGCCTGTGCCAGACCTCCCAGGGCCCTTCCCACTTGTGAGGCACCCTGTGCTCATCCTAATGACTCACTTGGTTGCTTAGCAACTACAACTGTGACAGCCAGGATTGTGGTCATTGAACGAGCACACTGTTGCAGTGGTGAAATCCAATTTTTTTACTAACGGTTCTGTGGGCGTGGCTTGGTGGGCGTGGTGTGGCTTGGTGGGCGTGGCTTGGTGGGCATGGCAGGGGAAGAATATTGCAAAATCTCCATTCCCACCCCATTCTGGGGCCAGCCAGAGGTGGTATTTGCCGGTTCTCCGAACTACTCAAAATTTCCGCTACCAGTTTCTCCAGAACCTGCCAGAACCTGCTGGATTTCACCCCTGCACTGTTGTCCTGCTTAATGACCGCAATGACTTACAACGGTAATTCCAGGCTCAATTGTTGTTGTAAGTTGAGACTAACACCAGTTTTGGAGAGCAAAATAAAGGAAACAGAACAAAACATGGGGCCTCATGGGTTATTACTTGTATCTCCTTATAATATCTGTGCCTATGGTATTAGTCATTTTGGTGAACCACGTGCAGATGTGAAATGGATTGCATTCTGTTACAGGTTGCTATTTGTCTTTATATCCTCATGCTGGATGCCATTTCTTCCCCTCCCCATCAGGAAATAGCAACCAACATCAGATTTTTTTTGTATTAGAAATTGTGTTGTGGATATTTTGAAATCTTTTACAACATTCTTTATTTGTTCCAGGTGCGATATGGCTCACTAAAATACAAAGTGAAGAGAAGGCCACAAGTATACTTCTAATCTACACAGTTCAGCTAAAAGCAAACATCGGTACTAATAGTTTTCTGCAGGCCTGCTGTGTTCTATGCCCTCTTCCCATTCTCTGAGAAACAGTTGGCATTTATGGACTCCTATTCTCAACACAGAGCTTTATTTCAGTCACACAAGAGAAAGGAAAAAGACCACCTGGATGCATATTATGCTTTGGTTTCATAAATACCAAAAATTAAATTATATTTTTTTCTTTTGAGAGAGGAACATATTTAGCCAATTTTTACTAAATGAAACTTTTGTGAATCTGAATAGCTCTTTAGATTTCTGTGCTTCATGAATGAAATAATTTCATGACAGATTCTTAATTGTGGCTTCAATAGCTGAGTGTTTTAAATGTTAGCTGATGTCCAGCGCTTAATAAAAATGACACATCTGTAGAATTTCTGCACTATATTGGGCATCTTGTTGAAGACGTATTTTTAAATTCCTGCAGTTGTCCAAGTCGAAAGCGTGAAAAATTGAAGAACACAGGGCATATTTTGGAAGTAATCCTCTGAATGGCTTGGATCCAAAGAGTTGTTTAAGGTCATGGAAGAGGGTTGCACCACCTCATAAAACCAGCCATTTTCATTTCATTTAGAAATTCCTCTCAGTGCCCTGTGACATGAAGACACTGTTGGGTTTGTTTGTTTCTATGCGGCTTTTGTATTGTTTGCTGTAATGGTTTGAGTTAGCCTGTGCATTTAGCATAGCTGATGATGAAAATCATAGTTGTTTGTTTCTGTACACTCAGCAATTTATATTCCTTCCTTCCTTCCTTCCTTCCTTCCTTCCATCCATCCATCCATCCATCCATCCAAATAGTTCTGCACCTGTAGGGATCTGCTGTCCAGATTTTCATGCAAAGACAGCATTCCTTGTAGATGCCAAGAATTGAAGCTTGAAACTTCTGTATGCAAAATATTGTTCTACTAATTAATATTATCTTTTTTATCAACTACTCCTTATGAGTGTACTGAAACAGGTTAAAGGATTTCAAAAGTATCCTTCGAAATTGAATTCAGTTTGTCTTATATGTAAAAAGGAATAGGAATATGTTGGATAGAAAAAAATCAGTTTCTGCAGTCAAATATGTTTTATCATGTATTGCACAAATTTAATATGAAAACTAATATCTAACCAGCACTTTTGGAAAAAAAAAAGAATTTTGTAGGTGTTTTCAGAAATCTTACACGTTTGTGTGTTTTTTTTAAGTGTTGTTTGGGTGACTTGGTTATCTACAACAAAGCCGAAGGGTTCTTATTTGGGCTGTGCTTAGATGTGTAAGGGATAGGCGAAAACTAGAGTACTTCAGTTGTTTCATTAGTAGGCTAGGCAAAGCCCTACTCTGTACAGAAGACATTGACTGCTTACTTCATCCTTTTCTCACAGCAAAATCTGGAATTCTTTGAAAGCTATGCAGGTATTTAAAGGTCTGATTTTGAAGTGGTAGTTTGGAAAACATTGCTCTTTGCTAGTTTCTTGAAAGATGACTTGCCTTTGCTGGTCAAGAAAGTCTTCCTATCTTTTAGGATAACATGCTTTAGTATTGCGTCTGGATGTAAAAAATCATGTCAAGTGCTTTTTAAATAATATTTAACAATTAAATGAAATGAGGTTGATAGTTTTCGGCTTATCATAGCTATAAATCCTAGCAACATTTTAAAAAGAATACTTGAAACTTTTTTTTTTTCACTTGAAACTAGGCTTTAAGCAAAGGTAAGGAAGGAAGGAAGATTAAGTTTTTGGCTTAAGAAGAAACTTGCAAAAAATATATATATATCAGGCAAAATATATAGCTCTGGAGAAGAGCTAACAATTCAGTGTAGAATCCTGGAGGTCTATCCAATATAAGAAAGTAAATTATAGTTTCTATATTATTTTGGGCATCAGAAATAGATTTTATCTCAGAAAGAGAGCCTGCTTTTACATTTCATTGTATTTATTAGTGTTATGTTGAGTACAGGAAGAATAGAATGTGATTAAAAGGCATACAATATGTCCTAGCATTTACCTTTCACAAGTTTTCCCTTACTCTAGACCTTTGATTGGTAAACTTTGTATTAGATAAGAAAGAGAACATTCATCTTAATTTCATGTTTCCTTTAAGGACATTTGTCACTTTATATAGAAAAGCTCACAGTACTAAGTCAGACAAATAGTCATCCTAACTTGCCTCTTCCACCAGATCAGACCAGATTTAAACACTTATTAAGTTGGTATTTTAGGCTTTAAAAAAATTATCAAGGTCTTGTCAAATAAATTTGATTTGGCAGTGAAAAAGGTAGGTTTATTGGCTACTTTTAAGTTCTTGTTATTCATGTTACTGTAGAACAGGGGTCCCCAAACTTGGCAACTTTACGACTTGTGGACTTCAACTCCCAGAATTCTGGGAGTTGAAGTCCACAAGTCTTAAAGTTGCCAAGTTTGAAGACCTCTGCTGTAGAAGATACATCAGAAGCTTCAGGGAGTAAAGAGTGTTTCCTCTCTAGAAGCCAGAGGCATGGCTGGTGATATTGTCAGAGCTATGTTTTGTGAGCATTTTGCATTTCCTTGTGAAGTGTTAAAAGCTGGAAATTTGCTACTTAACTCCATCCATTTTTAAAATAATCCTGTTTCTGTGGGTGGGTGTTTTAAATGGTACAGTAGCTTCTTTAAATTTCAGTCTTAAATGACAAGGTAAAGTAACGCCTTAACACCCCTCCCTTAGGAACTGAAAATGGAGCAGAGAGAATGCCACGTGTGGCCTGCAGATTGCCCACCTTTCATACATCTGGTGTTGCCAGAGTAGTAGGTACTTATGTTTCTGTCTCTAGTTCTGAGAAGTTCTAGCCTGCATAGCCAATATTCAGGGATAATGAGCATTGCAACCCCAAACATCTGGAATTCACTTAGGACTCACTTTTGCGCTCCCCCTCCCAAAAAAGTAATGTATAAGGTAGAAACCTTTTTAATATGGGTTGTACCTTAAGGAAATCTCTTGCTCTACAAATCCCCACAGCATAGGCATTGAGGCATCAAAAGACTCAGCACTTGTTCCCATGAAACTACAAGTACTACATTCAAAATAGGTATATGTCACTGAGCTAAATACCATTGTCACTACCATCCAACCTATTTTTAGCTTCATGGCAAGATAAATTCTAAAATATAATGTAATGGTTATACCATACTGATTTACCTGCTTTAACCAAGATACAGGGCTTCACTAGGTCAATGTATTAGCAAGTATTATGCAAAAATATGCAAAGGGAACAATGGACTGCTATTTAGTAATTTTTAACAAATGCAATTTCAATATTTGGATTCATAATTTTAAAGGCTAAAGCGAACTTTTCTATCTGTAATAATTGACTGTAAACTTGTTTATGTATTTGTAGTACTAAGATATGTCTTTTTCTAAAATTTTGTACTGATACTACTGTATCTTCATAATTTCTATTTTTGAAGATGCGAACAAAGGCTTATATTTTAAAAATGTTACTTAATAAAATGAGTATTTTCCAGTGGGTTTGTCTTGTCTTATTTCTATGTAATGCAAACTAATAATGATAAATAAACTAATAGCATTTAATCACAGTAAGAATAATGACAAATTGGAATATTTCAAAGGTTGAAGTTTGAATCCCACATGCTTACCTGGGGATAATTTTTACTGAAGACCAAAGAACTTCTAAAGAAAAGTACAGATGGTTTTTGATTTAAGATCATTTATTTAATTAGTTTTCAAAGTTACAATGGTCTCAGAAAAAGTTATGTATGACTTGTCCTCACACTTATGACACATCATACCACTGGCTTGAATTTATGACCAGTTGCAGCAGCCTGCAGTCACAATTGCAATTTGCAACCTTGCCAGCCAATGTTTGATTAAAAAAAAAGTGAACTCTGGAAGTTGTACCTGCTTAATGCTCACCTGATTCACTAGCAACTTCAAATAAAAATGGTCATAAAATTGGGGCTGGTGATGTGATGACTTGCTTTATGACTGCACTGACTTAAAATAGAAATTCTTGTCCCAAGTGTGTACATAAAATTGCCTTGCAATTGCATTATTTGCTTTTGTAAATCACTTTTTAAGGTACCACAAACCTTGTTCTATTTCAGCCCTTTTTGCCCTGAAGTGGTTTGTCCTATTTCCTTTTGTAAGTTTAGAATTTGTTTTGCCTTTAGTAACCTTTTCTTGTACTGTTTATAATAGAATTTTGTAGTTAATAACAGATCAATTGGTTTCTACCAAGTCAGTTTCATTCAGGTCTTATGTATAATGATATTCTGTACTACATTTGTATCTCATCCTTTCTCCAATGAATTTAAGCTACCTTAGCATCAATGGGGATTAAGAATTTTGGTTCCCTTAACAGTTTGGGAGTAAATTGGATTGAAAGCAACCAACTTCCAGCATTACTCTTTAGGATGAGAACGAATAATTCTTTAATTTTTGTTTATTTTCTCTTGATTTCTATTAGCTGAAATCATTTAATTTCTCAGCTTGGGTCTTTGCTTGTAGAAGGTTGCTCATTAATGCTACAAAGGTAATTCTAAAAAGTGCATTTTAAATATAACATTCAAGCTTCATGATCTGAGAGCAAATGATTTCTTGTGTGTTACCTTGCAAATGTCCAACCTTTCAGGTTTGGTTGCAGACAATAGGCAGCATTTAAAAAAAAACAAACCTGGGCAAATCTCTACAATCAACTGTGTGTTCATTACCTGTTTTTTGGGCTCTAAAGCAGGGGTCCCCAATCCCCGGGCCATGGACTGGCACTGGGCCGCGGGATGCAGGCAGAACACAAAACCATGCCCCCCTCCAGTCAGCGGAAAAACCTTTCCACGGAACCGGTCCCTGGTGCCCAAAAGGTTGGGGGCCACTGCACAGCTCTGAAACCACCTTGACTGGAATAGGAGCTTCTTATCAAGAAAGAAGAAATCTAATGTGTTGTCTTGCTAAACCATGTGAAACACTAGGGCAACATGATATGTCGCAATATATAATCCAACACATGTTGGATTATAAATTATAATTCTTAAGTCTTTTATTGTGCTGATTAGGCATGATGGGACATGGAATTCAATTTTTAGAATGTCACACATGCCTCTCCAGTCATAATTCAGGATTCTTGCATATATTTATAGTGGAATTAAAGTGGGACCTGTTTGGTGTAGTGGATAAGGCATCGGGCTAGAAACTGGGAGACCATGAGTTCTAGTCTAGTCTAGCCTTGGGCACAAAGTTAGCTGGGTAACCTTGGGCTAGTCACTTTCTGTCTGTCCTAGGAAGGAGGAATAGCAAACCACTTCTGAGACACTTTGCCAAGAAAATTGCAGGCCTTGTACAGACAGCTTCTGAGAATCCGACACAACTGAATGGAAGAAAAAAAAAATAGTGGAACTGAATTATTGATACACTTTCCAGTGTATTGAGGTCTGATTTCCAAGGTAATGGTATATGTATAAAGCCAGTTATGCATTTTCCAGTGTGCTGTTTTAAATTTTTAGAGATTTTTTTTTTGTGTTTAAAAGCAATACCAAACTAAAAGGATATGACTTGATTCTTATGAAAGTAATATTCTGGTTAATTTTTCTACTGATGTTCCCATACGGTATGTCTTTCCAAGCTTTATTGTTTATTGCAGCTATCCTAAATACTTGTAAATATTGTGCTGGTAAATGATTACACATTTAATGATTTGCCAAAAAATAATCACAACAACTTCCTCCAGGCCTCACTGATGTTACTGGCCACCAAAGAGCTTGGTGGCTCAGTTCTGCTCTCACTGAAGAGAAGACTTAAATTTCCGTACGCTGTACAAACACAGAGAAAATGAGAATTTGATTAAATCCTACATATCTCTAATTCAAATACATATGGCATATTCTTACTAGTGTGTATTAGAAATGCTGTCATGGGAAACATGGATAAGTAAAGTAGGAGTTAGCCCTTTCCAACTACCCACCCATGTACTAGATCAGGGGTCTCCAACCTTGGCAACTTTAAGACTTGTGGACTTCAACTCCCAGAGTTCCTCAGACAGCGCTGAGGAATTCTGGGAGTTGAAGTCCAGAAGTCTTAAAGTTGCCAAGGTTGGAGACCCAGGGGTGAAATTCAAAATTTTTCCCTACTGGTTCTGTGGGCGTGGCTTGGTGGGCATGGCAGGGGAAGGATACTGAAAATCTCCATTCCCACCCCACTCTGGGGCCAGCCGGAGGTGGTATTTGCCAGTTCTCGAAACTACTCAAAATTTGCGCTACCGGTTTTCCAGAACCTGTCAGAACCTGCTGAATTTCACCCTGCGGATACCCCTGTACTAGATCCATCACCGGCAGACTTGAAGGTTGGGGAAGGGGAGTTGCTGTAATCTGTTACGGTCTGTTGGGACTCCCATCTTCCTCTCAAAAGCTTCTTGTCTGTCTGAGTACCGATCGTGTGGATGTTTGTTTCTTGGGCCATTGGTTCAGACCGGGGATTCTGTCAGCGTACCTCTACTTTGCCGCTCACCCATCTCCCTGGCTGGGGATTTAAAGTCTTAAAGTTGCCAAGAACGGTTATTATTACTTAGCGTATAGTAAACACATGGACTTATAGTAGTTCAAATGTTAATATCCAGACCACCCAATGTGATGGATATTTTGTAGAGGAGCACCACAGTCACACACGGATCCTGGTCAGAGTTCACCAATGCTGGCGAGGAAGGTCAAAACCTGGCACCTTTTGTGTCAGGGTCATCTAAGTAACTGCCTGTATCTGGGCGTTCAGCAGCCCATTTGGCTTTCCACTGTGTGTTGATGTCGAAGTTGTTAGATAATTTTGTTGTACTCCTTCACTAGGGCTTCCTGCCTTCGTAGAGCTGGTGGTGCAATGTGGCTCAAGACGGGGAGCCGGCAGGCAGGAGTAGATTGTAATCCGTTGCCATGTATCTAGAGAGCCAGGAGTTCTACAAAGATGTCTGGCTGCCAACTGTCGTTAACTGCCAATTCTTCAATGTAGTCTGGCTGCCAGCTGTTGCTAGTCGATTGGTTCACACTTCCGTGCTATCCAGGGTGCACCACGAGGAGGCGAACTACCCCGCCAAGGACGACAACTACCCCGCCAAGAATTAGATTTACTGAAGGGGTATCTAGACTAGATTTGTTTGTACCCTATGACTATTATTAAGTGTTGTACCTTATGATTCTTGATGAATGTATCTTTTCTTTTTATGTACACTGAGAGCATATGCACCAAAGACAAATTCCTTGTGTGTCCAATCACACTTGGCCAATAAAGAATTCTAATCTAATGTATAAAATGGGTTAACAAAATTTAATTTAATTTAATTTATTTATTTGTCAAGCATATATGATTACAAGCAAAGTATAGACAAAGTATTAACATGATTGTGGATTACAAGCAAAGTATAGACAAAGTATAAACATGATTGTATATATATATATATAATAGTACAAGCATGATTATAAGTACAAGAAGTATGAATATATGGGTACATTAGGACAGGGACGGTAGGCACGATTGTGCGCTTATGCACGCCCCTTACAGACCTCTTAGGAATGGGGTGAGGTCGATGGTAGATAATCTAAGGTTAAAGTTTTTGGGGTTTGGGGATCACAAATCACAAATGAGGAGGTGATACGCCGCCTGGGAAAGCCAAGGGAAATAATCAAAGCCATTAAAAAGTGAAAGTTAGAATATTTTGGACATGTGATGCGACACCCAGAAAACTACGGCATCCTTCACTTAATCCTCCAGGGAAAGACTGAAGGCAAACGAAGAAGAACATCAATGGTTTAAAAACCTAAGGGACTGGTTTGGGCAAAACTCAGCAGCACTTTTTCATAGGCTGTTGACAAAAATAGGATTGCCAACTTGATCGCCAACGTCCGATGATGGATATGGCACAATAATAATAATAATCTAATCTAGATTGTACATTCCACTGACAGGACTTTTTTTTTTTTTTACATTCCTAAATTATCACAATCGGTTATAACACCTAAGCTTTCATTCAGAAAAAAAAAGACCCCCCCCTCCTCCAATCACCCGCTTCCCATCACGAGGCCGCGTAACCGAGAAAACACAGCCAAGCCCCCTCCCTCCCTCCAACCGCGCGTTTTGCGCAAGCGCGAAGCGGAGCCCTCCGCGTGCTCATAATGCCAGCCCCGCCCCCACGACGACTTGGCCGTTGTTTTGCCCACCAAGCAGCCGGCAGAGGGCGCCGCGAGCGTTCCTTTGAGCCGCCAGCTCACCACCACCGGAAAGCAACGGCAGAGCAGAGGCGAGGAGGGAAAAGGAGAGGAGAGGAGAGGAGAAGAGAGAAGCGAGCTCAGCGCTCCCCAGAGCCCGCCGTTCGCTTTCGGGGGACTGTGACGGGGATGCAGCGTGGTGACCCGACGGAGCCATGGATCTTGATGAGGCTTTTGGGCTGGTGGGGGAGTTCGGGCCCCAGCAGAAGAAGCTCGCCGCCTTCCTGGTTCTGCTACAGGTGGGCTCGAGGGCTGAGGGGGGGGCCCTCCCCGCTCCCCTGCTATCCTCCTCGGTCCCATCCCCTCCTTTCCCATTCGCCGAGCGCATAATGGGGGGGGCGAGGAGTGCGTAGCTGTCGTCAAGGCAACGGCGTGGGTGGAGCCCGCCCTCCTACGGTGGCCTGCGTGGCAGGAAACTTGCGCGCCTCCTTTGTCCGTCAAGACGGCTGGAGGCGCAGGGTTGGGCTCGTTTCCTCTCGTTCGCGGGGCGCGATTAGCTCCTCCTTGGACTTGGGAGTTGTAAAAAAAGCGGGTTTACAGCTTTCCTGGGTGGCCGTTTTTCCTGACATAATTCAGACCGGGAGAGAGAGAGAGTATTGTAGGGCAGGGGATCTCCAACCTTGTCAACTTTAAGCCTGGAGGACTTCAACTCCCAGAATTCCCCAGCCAGCAAGCTGGCTGGGGAATTCTGGGAGTTGAAGTCCTCCAGGCTTAAAGCTGACAAGGTTGGAGACCCCTGCGTAAGAGCATCACTTGGAAAGGGTGTGCTGGGGTAGAAATCGTTTACCCCCGATCTTTAGGTGGATTAGAAGCTGCCTCACTCGATTTACATGACAAGGTGAAGCACCCTTCTCGTGCTTGCTTGGTGGTTGTAAATGGTTTCTTACATGTTTTTATTGCTGCTGTGAGTTACCCAGAATTATAGTGTATTAAGATGAGTGGTCAGATGAGTTTCTCAAATTTAGCACTGCACCGGCAGAGAATTTGCCAGTGGAAAACAGGAATTACTAACTTCCGAACCTCCAAACGCCATTGAGTTGTAAGACTGCCTGTTAACAACTCTGAATATTTAATGGCCACTGTCCCCCCCTCCCCCCAATGCTGTCCTGGTTGTGCAAATATATTAAAATATATTTCAATCTATTTATGCTATATAAATTTTTACAGGAATATTTATGTGTAGGAAAGTATTCTCCGGTGCACATATATGGTACAACAGAGAAGGCGAGAGACAAATGTCATTTGTCAATCTATATATGAATGGTAAAAGTGACACATAAAAATGTGTTTTTCTTTTATACAGTACATTTATCAGACTCTTCGTCTATTAATCCAACTATTGGGTATTAGAACTTTTCTCCAGCTGTATTGGGTTATGTTTCCCAGAATTCCTTGTCCAATATTGCTTTATTGGCTGACAATTCTGAGAGCTGTAGAATACTGGGAGAAAATTGAAGTTTCCAGAAGATTCATTAGTGTGTTGAACTACAAGTGAGGAGAACTACAAATTCAAGCCCACTCATCCCATTTACAATTTCGCAGCATAGTTTAGACCACAAGATAACGGTAGTTGCAGCGAGGATGCAATAAAGGGAAATGCTTGCGCAAGCCCTCTTTAACCTTAGAGAAAAGACATATGAATTGAATAAAAGTTTATTTTATTTATTATAGTTTATTATAGATATATCACAGGAGAAACATGGAATCATGTTGTTGAAAATGGAATGTTCATCTACCGTTGATTCAGTTATTGGGTTCATGGTATGGTACCTTCTCTTATCAGTCTCTCGGTTCTGGAGATGAATTTGGCAACCTATTTACCATAAAAGGCTCTATGGTTATTTGTTGTTGTTTTTTAAAGTTGAACAAAGACTAGTTACCTCAAAGTCAAGTGACATTTTGAGACCCTAAATTCTTTTTTGAAGTCATTTAGTTTTATAGTACATTCTGCCTAGCCAGGCTTTTACTTTGCCTATTTCTTTTGCTTTGGGAAAACAATTTTCAGTGGCTTAAGGGAGTCACATGAAGAGGCCTAACTAAAGACAGGGGAGTGTTGCATGCAGGTTGTGGCTTGCTCACTTCCTGCTTTATATCCTCCATCCCGTCCCACCAGATTTAGCCAAATTAAATCTAAACCTGTTATCAGAAATGTGTTTCATTAATGTCTCATTGCAAATAGGGCTCATATAATTATAAATAAAGTTAATACTATAATATGCAAATGTGACCATCAAAGGAAAGGAAGCAACTGAAAGAAACTTTGGTGTGAGTTCTATGTCATTTTTATAATGGCTTTTATTGCTTGAAATCCTAAGGATTTGTTTTAAAAATAAATGTTAAAAAGTCATATTGCTTCTATGCTTATTCTTGCTTGACTAATTTTACATGCAGACTGCCACAGTATAAGGCTGCACCCCTTTTTCTATCCCCTACATCACTAATTTTCAAACTTTAAAACCTGTAAAATGGTAAATTCCTGCAACTAACATTGAATAATAATAAATAAAACTGTTGTGATTTTTCAATAGGTTTGACAGATGGTTAGAGTCATTTTTTAAAACTCCCTCCAGTCTTTCCTCCTGCAGATTTTCCTTTCTTTCCTCTTTCCTTCTGCAGATAAACAGAAGTGAGTTTTGGAAATGTGTTAAGTCTAATCAGCCTTTTAAAAAGTATACCCCCTCCCCAGTTGCTAATGCCACTGTGTGTATTTCATGATCTAGAGCAGTGATGGCGAACCTATGGCACGCGTGCCAGAAGTGGCACGCAGAGCCATCTCTCCGGGCACGCCAGCCATTGCCTGTTGCTCTTCCGAGTTCCAGTGCGCACATGTGCGCCGGCCAGCTTGTCTTCGCGCGTGTGGGAGCTCTGGAAACCGGAAGAGCAGCTCCCTGCCGTGCATGCGTGCGCCAGGAAACTGAGCGTGCGCCAGCCAGCTGGTCTTCGCACACACATGCGTGCCAGAAACCAGAAGACCAGGTGACCGGCGTGCATGCGCCCGCCGGAAATCAGAAGCTCAGCTTCCTGGTGCGTGCATGCGCTACGGGGAACTGCTCTTCCGGTTTCAGGCGCTGCCGTGCATGCGCGCCAGGGAGCTGCTCTTACGGATTCCGGTACTCCCCCCCCCCGCGCGCTCGCTCCCGTTTCGGCACTCGGTGCCGAAAAGGTTTGCCAACACTGATCTAGAATTTGAGAAGTCCTGGCATAAAGGTGCAGCAGGAGCTTTTACCCTTGCTCTTTAAAAACCTATGAAACATTTCCTAATACTCAAATAGTGTCATATTAAACATGAACAAAGTTCGGTTCTTAAAACTGCAGCTTTGCCCAGCATAGTTGGGAAGTCACTAGTTATCTGTGGGGGGGGGTCTGTTTGTTTTTGATAAGCTTGCCTGTTAAATATTTGAAATACCATCATTATGGATGAGCAAAGGGTTTGTTAAGAAAAGGTTGATTTATTCTATCTCCAAGGATTGTAGTCCCTGTAGTGACAATGCAACCGGTTGCAGAATTTATGTCAGTCAGAGTAGGCCCAGCAAGCCCTGCTTTCATTGAAATGATTTCACCAAGAGTTGTGTTCTTCTTTGCCTCATAGAGGAGAAGAGAAACTATCATGAGCCGAGGTGGCGCAGTGGTTAGAGTGCAGCACTGCAGGCTACTTCAGCTGACTGCTAGCTGCAGTTCGGCAGTTCAAATCTCACCGGCTCAAAGTTGACTCAGCCTTCCATCCTTCCGAGGTGGGTAAAATGAGGACCCAGATTGTTGGGGGCAATATGCTGACTCTGAAATAGCTTAGAGAGGGCTGTAAAGCACTGTAAAGCGGTATATAAGTCTAAGTGCTATTGCTATTGCTATCATATTTATTTAAAAGATTTACAACTACAATAAGCCCTAAAAAAAAGAAGGAAAAGAAACATATGGAACAAAAATGACAGAGTGCTTCAGTCATAGAAACACAGAAAACCAACAGGAGCAAAAAAAAAACAAAAAACCCACCTCGTGGCCATCCAGTCTGCCCTTGAGGGTTTTTTTCCTTTTTTTTTTCCCTTGTTTAATTTTGTTTTTAAATTTTTGTCAGATGATGGACATGTGTTCATCCCAAGCATGTTTGAACTCAGTTACTGGAGTTAACCAATTTATAGTCATCCTCTTGTTGGCATGCCCCCAGCAAATCATCTACTGTATCCCAGTGCCTGGGGGAAGAACCAGCTTTTTATGACCTTCCAGAAGGCGAAAAGGGTGAGGGCTACTGAATCGCTGGGGGAAGGGTATTCAACAGGGTAGGGGGCTGCTATGGAAAAAGGGGCCTTCCTAGGTCCCACCAGAAGGCAATATTTATGGAAGGGACCTTCAAGGCATGTCAGAAAAATATGGAATATAGGGGAAAGTAAAGAATAAACGTGGTCAAGGCTGGGTGAACTATTTCTTTAAGCCTTGTGAAGTCAGTAAATGTCTTGCGATTGCAACATTGCTGCGAGCCATGGTCGCATGATTACCATTTGTGAGTCCCAAAGGTGCTTTTTCAGGAGGCAACTGGACTTTCTTGTTTTTCTTTGAAGACCATTTGTGAGCTTCCCTGCCAGTTTCCCATAAGCAAAGTCAATAGGGAAGCTGGCAGGGAAGGCCAGAAGTTGCTTCCATACGTCCCCCTGCTGCTTTTTCTTCCAAGGGGCCCTGCTGTGGAGCACAAGATCTCAACACACACACACACACACACACACACACACCCCATGCCCACCTGGCTCAGTAGCAGTCCCCACTCCATAGCTCACCTGCCCTCAGAAGTGCCCACCTGTGGCATTCTCCAACCCAGCTGCAGCTATCACCTGCTGGCCTAGAACTCCAGTCATGGAAGGTCCTCTCTTAATGACCTGTGCAGACCTGCGGTTGCAATAGCAACCAGGATTACTGTTGCTAAGCATTGTGATCATGTGACATTATACTTTACAACTGCAACAGAAATTCCATCACAATTGCCATCATAATCTAAGGATTACCTTTTATAAGTTATGGAAATGTTTCTTAACTAAAGTAGGTATTTAAGGACTGATAGCCCTGAGTGTTTGCAAAGACTGGTACATCTCATCCTCCAGAAGGATAGTGGCATGAAATAGGGCCAATAGTGGTGGCGCAGTGGTTAGAGTGCAGCACTGCAGGCTACTTCAGCTGACTGCTAGCTGCAGTTCGGCTGTTCAAATCTCACCGGCTCAAGGTTGACTCAGCCTTCCATCCTTCCGAGGTGGGTAAAATGAGGACCCAGATTGTTGGGGGCAATATGCTGACTCTGTGAACCGCTTAGAGAGGGCTGTAAAGCACTTTGAAGCGGTATATAAGTCTAAGTGCTATTGCTATTGCTATCTATAACTCAATTGGAGGCTGCAATTTATTTGGGAGGGTTCTGGGAGAAGATTGGTTCCCGTGATTCTAGAATGTTTCTAGAGGAGTATGGATTTAGCCTTGGTTATATGAATACCCATTACAAAAACATCACCTTAGCCTGGAAAAACAGGAACATCAGGAATAAACTTGATTGTCCCACTTGATTCTCTTTTGCTATTAGAGGAAGAGGAAGAGAAATTCTCTCAGATTTTCAAGATTCCAATATTATTCTTTATAATAATAGAATAACAAAATAACAGAGTCGGAACTACATCTGTGGTTTCACAGCTGTTTGACCAACTGTACTCAGTGTGTAGTCCTCAATGAAGTTCTATCTAAATGGAAGTCTGCAGTAGGGTACCCCAAAGTTCGGTACTCTTCAACATCTTCATAAATGATCTAGATGAGGGGATAGAAGGGGAACTAATCAGACTTGCAGATGACACCATGCTAGGGGAAATTGTTAACACCTTGGAAGATAGGATCAATATTCAGAAGGAACTTGATAGATTTGAACACTGGGCCCTCTCTATAACAATGTTCTAGTCTGTCAAGATCCTTCTGTATCTTGAGTCTCTCCCTCTGGTGGGAAGCCCCCAGCTGCCACCGCTACACTGCACTCTGGCTACCTGATCGCTCGCCTGCCTGCCTGCCTGCCTGCCTGGCTCTCCCTCTGGCCACCTGTAGCAAATTGTCCCTGCAGTGAATTGGCTATGTTGAATTGTGCTGTAATGACTGGGTGGTGAGTTGGCAGAGGAGGTTTCCCCCCCCCCCCCAATTCAATTAAATAGAGCTAGAAGGGACCTTGGAGGTCTTCTAATCCAACCCCCTACTCAGGCAGGAAACCCTATAGCAGTGATGGCTAACCTTTTTCTTGTCGCGTGCCGAAAGCGCGTGCACTAGCGCCCATAATGTAATGCGCGCACGACACCCCCCACGCATGCGTATGCGGCTCCCCCCCACGCATACGCACGTGATTCCCCCGCACATACGCATGCAATCCCCTGCCCCTTTTTGGGCCTAGCAGGCCTCCCTGCAGCCTCCTGAGACCAAAAACAGGCCGTGGGGGGGGCACATCCCCCTACGCCCCGTTTTGGGCCTAGCAGGCCTCCCTGCAGCCTCCTGGGACCAAAACCGGGCCACAGGGGGGGCGCCATCCCCCCTCACCCCCCCTCATGCGCGGCAGATATCCGAAAATCAGCTGGCCGGCGGGAGGCGGACGCGCATGTGCAGTGGAGCTGAGCTGGGCGACGGCTCGCGTGCCCTCAGAGAGGGCTCTGCGTGCCACCTGTGGCACGCATGCCATAGGTTCGCCATCACGGCCCTATACCATTTCAGACAACTGGCTGCCCAATCTCTTCTTAAAAACTTCCAGAGTATCCACAACTTCTGGAGGCAACTCATTCCACTGATTAATTGTTCTAACTGTCAGGAAATTTCTCTTTAGTTCTAAGTTGCTTCTCTCCTTGATTAATTTCCATCCATTGCTTCTTGTCCTGTCCTCAGGTGCTTTGGAGAATAACTTGACTCCCTCTTCTTTGTGGCAACCCCTGAGATATCAGAACACTGTTATCATGTCACCCCAGTCCTTCTTTTCATTAAACTAGGCATACCCAATTCCAGCACCTGTTCTTTATGTTTTAGCCTCCAGTCATCTTTGTTGTTCTTCTCTACTCTTTCTGGAGTTTCAACATCTTTTTTACATCATGGCGACCAAAACTGGATGCAGTATTCCAAGTGTGATCAAGGTATTATAGAGTGATATTAATACTTCATGTGATCTTGATTCTATCCCTCTGTTAATGCAGCCTAAGTCTGCGTTGGCTTTTTTGGCAGTTGTCGCACACTGTTGGCTCATATGTAACTGATTGTCCACTAGGACTCCAAGATCCCTCTCACAATTACTACTTTTGAGCCAGGTATCACCTATACTATAGCTGTACATTTTGTTTTTCTTGCCTAAATGTAGAACCTTACCTTTTTCATCACTGAATTTCATTTTGTTAGATAGGGCCCAATGTTCAAGTTTGTCAAGATCCTTCTGTATCTTAAGCCTATCTTCTGGAGTGTTGGCTATTCCTGTCAGCTTGGTGTCATCTGCAAATTTAATGAGTTGCGCATCTATCCCCTCATCGAAATCATTGATGAAGATATTGAAGAGTACTGGGACTAAGACAGAGCCTTGGGGTACCCCACTGCATACTTCCCTCCATGTAGATGCAGTTTCATTGAGGACGCTGAGTGTGGTTGGTCAGACAGTTACGAATGCATCTGGTGGTGATGCTGTCTAACCTACATATTTCTATCTTATCAAGTAGTAGGTTGTGGTCTACTTTATCATATGCCTTGCTGAAGTCCAGGTAAATTATATCCATAGCATTTCTCTGGTCCACTAATTTTGTCACTCAATAATATTTATTACAGGTAATCCTCGACTTATGACCACAACTGAACTCAAAATTTCTGTTGCTAAGCGAGACAGTTATTGTGAGTTTTGCCCCATTTTACAACTTGTCTTGCCACTGTTGTTAAGTGAATCACTGCAGTTGTGAAATTAGTAACACGGTTATTAAGTGAATCCAGCTTCCCTATTGAATAAGATAATCGCATGAACCCGAGACACTGCAACCGTCATAATTATGAGTCAGTTGCCAAGTCTGAATTTTGATCAATGATTATGGGGATGCTGCAACTGTCGTAAGTGTGAAAAATGGTCATGTCACTTTTGTCAGTGCTGTTGTAACTTTGAATGGTCACTAAATGAACTGTTGTAAATTCATTTTACTGTTGTAAGATGTAGACATCCACTAGTTTTGTGGCTTCTGTTTTCCTGACTTAGAAAAGTCAAAAGACTAAAATCACAGATTTCTGTACCATTCTTAGATATGTCTCCTCTATATTCACATTGGATTGTAATCAGTTAATATATGTAGGATATCAATGAAATACTGTATAATACATTTCAGATTACTCCTAGGAAGAATATATGTGTCACTGATCAGAATATTTTCATTTGAGTATTAATATTGTGTGCTAAGAACTCTGTGTATATTAGACCAATTTGTATGTGAATTTTTTTCAATATCCCCCCCCCCAAGCTATGATCCATGAACAAATGTGTGTGTGTGTGTTTGTGTGTATATGAAAGAGAGAAACAGAGACAGAGACAGACAGAGAGCTGACAGTTTACCATAAATTACCTCTTTTTGTTTTCCTTTTAAGGTGTTTGTTGCCTTTCAGTCTATGCTTATTGTTCTCGTGGGAGCTATGCCAGAATATCATCTTGACCAAGAAGGAATTCTGACTAATGCAGAAGCTCTTGCAAAACACGTCAGGTTTACCAGTAACTTCACTTCTATAGCAACAGAGGCAAGTATGTTTTGTTTTCTTGAGTTAATATTTTTATGCAGTTTAGGTTCCCAGCCAAAACTACATAGTGGCTGAATATATATTTTTAAAAAGCCAGTTAAGCTGGCTGTATTAAAGAAGAGGATAGTTTTCAGTGTGGAAAACAAAATACTGGCCTATTCAGGCACAAGACATTGAAATGTAAATGCTCTAAGGGACAATGCTGTATTATATCAAAATATAGGGGTTTATCATATGTATAGAATTGTAGACCTTCCTGTGGTATAAGTTTAAAAGGTGCTTTGGGGTCTTTTATGTAAGAAGTAAACTTATAAAAAAACAAATGTACTCTTACATTCCCTCATCTTGTTCTGGTAACATTCTAGCATCTCTTTTGTTATTTCATCTCCCAGAATTTCTGAGAAAAGCAGGGTGCTCTCTGCTTTTATATCTGCTATACAGATATAGAGAGGTTACATAGGGGTGATGTGTAGGGGTGGGTTCTAATTTACCTTGCTGCCGGTTCGCTTCCTCCCGTGCTGCGTGGGCACGCCTCATGGGCGCGCGCATGCGCAGTGCCAAAAAATAAAAAAAAATTAAAAAAAAATGGCAGTGCCCACGGACCGGCACCGACCGAACCAGTTCCGTGACATCATCATGACATCACCAGCGGGTTGCTACCGGTTCGGGCAAACCGATCCGAACCGGGAGGAACCCACCTCTAGTGATGTGATCCAAGGCCATTAATGGTGATGTCCCAGTTTCAGAATATGTTGCCACTGTCCCAAGATAAAAATCCAGCTCTAATGTGAGTTGGCTGTGAGTTGCCACCATAACCTGGATTAGTCCCTGATGGCATGGTAGCCATGAGCTCACAAATCACCTCTGAACTTGTGCCCAGAGGGATTAGAGGGAAAATCCCCCAGTACCATTAGTCTGGGGAACTCCACTGCCAGTCCAGCCATTGCCTCATGTAGTTTGGGGTGGGTGGCTGATATATTAGCAGTAATCCCATCTGATCCCTGGAGCCTAGTCTCACAAGCAGAGCCTTACAATAGATTATCTATGGAACAGCTTCTCTGAAGGTCACCAGGGTCTCTTACACAACTATAGCCATTTCATGGCCTTTGCCCTTTGATCACATTTCCCAGAAGTTTTTCCCCTTGTACCTAAACTAAGAGCCAAAATTCACACCCAAATACAGGTAGTACTCACTTAACCACTGTGACTGTTTGGAGTTACGATGGTGCTGAAAAATATAACTTTACAATTAATGCCTGCATTTATGACCTTTGCAGCATCCCTCAGTCATGTGATCTCTGTTAGAGTCCGTGCATCCTATATTTTCTTTTCGCCCTTCCTTACAGCATGGAGAGTTTGGAGGGGAAGAACTTAAGAGAGTAAGCAGGCACACAGTGGGAAATACGCATCGAAGCCAATTCACTGGTGCTGGCAACCACAAGCACAGGTTAGATTAACAGAGTTGGAAGGGACCTTGTAGGTCATCTAGTCCAACCCTCCGCCCAAGCAGGAGACCCTACTACACCATTTCTGTCAGATGTCAGTACAATCTCTTCTTAAAAATCTCCAATGATGAAGCTCCCACAACTTCTGAGGGCAAGCTGTTCCATTGGTTGATTGTTCTCACTATCAAAAAATTCCTCCTTATTTCCAGGTTGAATCTCTCCTTGATCAGTTTCCATCCATTATTCCTTGTCTGGCCTTTAGGTGCTTTGGAAAACAGGTTGACCCCCTCCTCTCTGTGACAGCCCCTCAAATATTGGAACATTGCTATCGTGTCTCCCCTGGTCTTCTCTTCACTAGATTAGCCATGCCCAGTTCCTGCAACCGTTCATCGTATGTTTTAGTCTCCAGTCCCCTAATCATCTTTGTTGCTCTTCTCTGCACTCTTTCTAGAATCTCAACATGTTTTTTATAGTGCGTTGACCAAAACTGGATGCAGTATTCTAGATGTGGTCTTACTAAGGCTTTATAGAGTGGTATTAGTACCTCACTTGAATCCCTCTGTTAATGCAATTTAGGATTGCATTGGTTTTTTTGGCTGCCGCCGCACACTGTTGCCTCATATTTAATTGGTTGTCCACTAAGAGTCCAAGATCCCTCTCACAGTTACCGCTATTAAACCTGGTATCACCCAGTCTATATGTGTACTTTTGGTTTTTCCTGCCTAAATGCAAGACTTTACCTTTCTCTACATTGAATTTCATTTTGTTAGATAGGGCCCAGTGTTCAAGTCTGTCAAGATCCATCTGGATCTTGAGCCTATCATCTAGGGTGTTATATTCCGTTTTGTGTGTGGCTTGCTCTCTTCTACCACCTTCCTCTCCAGTCTCTTCACACTGCAGAGGTATAGGGAAAAGCAGTTTCAGGATGCAAATTCTGTTGTGCCTGATCCATTCCCCCTCTCCATGCCTACTTGCTTTCTTCTAATCCCTCCTCTACAGTGAATGTAAATGCAAACATTAATTCTCTTCTTGCTAATTATGCCAATGCCAGGGTGAGCATCCCAAAAGGTGGGGGTATAGAAAAGAAAAGCACAGTCATGGCCATGTGATTTCCCACTTAGCAGCTGCTTCACTCTCCCAATTGTGGTTACTAAATGAGGACTACTTCTACTTGTTACAGTAACCTAAATCGTATGATAGCATATGGTTAGGCAAAAATAATTTATATTATTCTTTATTCTTTGTTATTTATTATGTACTTATTATCTTTTTACCATTCATTTTTATATTTTAGCATAAATCATAAACCCTTTGAGCAGCTTGGGAATTTGATCTTGACCCAATTCCTGAGGTTTTTACCTCCAAAAACAAAAACTAAATTCCTACCTCCCCCAAGCGATTGTTCCACTGAAAGAAAAATGAGTGGACAAAGCAGTTTTGGGAGTTTACTGTGATTAGAGGCAATCACTGGAATGGTAGTATTTTAAATGAAAATAGTCTCTCTTTTATTTGTCTTCCATAGTGGTATTTAATCAAACATGAAGCATACAAAGTGAACCTAGCCTCATCCTTGTATTTTGGTGGGTTACTTATTGGAAATGTACTGTTTGGCCCATTGTCAGATAAATTGGGCAGAAAGCCTGTATATCTAACAGGTAAGATGTTAAATAGCCGTTGTATATTATGGATGTATTTGATTATCCTCAAGCCTTTTGTCTAAGCCAGGAAAGCAGAAAACATCTGAGCAGTAGTTGAGATGGCCTGGGCAACCTTAGGTTAGGTTGGGGGACAGCAGAGAGGGAACCTTGCTTGGGGTATCTTTAACTCAGGGGTTTCCCCCCCCCCCCCCGATCTTAAACTTCTCGAGTCCCAGGCAAAGAAAGGTGACTGGATTCTTTCTCTAGGCCAGGTCTGCTGAGCTGAGAGTCAGCCCCACACAAATCAGAGTATGATTTCAAAGGCTCCAGTTTGCACAGAGTGGTATTATTTCAGAACCCATCTCCAACAGGGTGCAGAGATGCGTCCTGGTGCATGTGACCGCCTGCTAACTTTTGACAGCTCAGAAATAATTGGCCTCTCAATAAATGCAAGCCTTGCTAGCTAAATGGATCCATGTTCAAAAGTAGTGAATTTCTAGGTAGCAGCTGCTGAACAAGGCCGATCATGTCTCAGGATCTAGATGGAATTCTTACAAGGTTTAACAGCTGACTGTTAGCGGAAGGGTGGCCTAGCCCAGCTCTGTCCTTAGTTGTGCCCTGGCTGTAAATCAGGTAACTTTAAGGAGCTGCCCCTTTCAAACAGAAGCCAGGAGCGAATGCTTTTGGGACAGGTTGGAGCTGGGAAGCCTCTTGTGGATGGCTGCCTTGCCAGCATTGGACTCGGATGGGGTGCTGCTGAGATTCCTTACCAGGCTCAGCCAGGACCTCCTCTCCTCCCACCCCCCAGTGGCTCTTTGCAAAAGCAACAGCTTTTTGCACTCAAGTGGGTGCGTATATTCCTCAGTTCATAGATGCTCAAAGGAGGCCAGGGAAGGGTGCTGAGGGCAGTGCAGGTCTGCAGAGGGAATTACACTTGTGCTGAATGAGCAAATGTTGGATTTGCTGACAGTCCCCCCAGCTTGGCTCTCAGTGTTTGGAGCTTGATATGCAGCAGATCTCACTCCCCAGACCTCTAGCTTTTCTTCTGCTGAAATGCAGCTCTTGAAGAGCAGCAGCTCACAATATTTGGAAGAGAACTCCTGAAGCTGCTGGGGTTTGGGGGAGAAGCAAGCAAAGACTAGGTGTGCGCAAATGTTGCTTGGCCACCTATGGACATAATTTAGCAGGAACATTGGTTTTAGACCAGTATTTAGCACGTAGGTTGCTGAGGACAACCTCCTATATCATGAGACTCAATTAAAATTAGGCATCAGTAGGATAGGATTTTCACTTGAAAGCAATGAAACATATCATAAACAACTAACGTATTTGGTTTTTTTGATAGGACCCAATATAGTCACATCTTGTAACACACACTTTCTTAATAAATGTAACATTTATTGTTTCTTGCCACAATATTTTAAATTCAGGATTAATAATCATCATGTCTGCAATACATTTCATTAGGATTGCATCTCCAATATTTTGCCTTATCCATATTGCAAGAAGGTTACTTTTTTCAGAGTATCTTTAAACAATCTGGAATATATATTTGTCTGCTTAGAAGATAATATACTAGTTTTCTTTAACCATTATGAAAAAAAAACATAATAATTTCCTTTCTGTCTTTTTCCATTTGTAAATTTGCCATCCTATATAGTAGAGTCTCTGGATATGGTTGGATTGTACTATATTAATTTTTCTTTATATTTTTTGTGCAGGGCTTTTTTTGGATGTCATTTTTGGATACGTTTCAGCATTTGCTCCAAATTATGAAATATTTGCAGCATCACGCTTTTTTGTTGGGATTACAAATGGTGGCATGTCCTTAGTGTCTTTTGTTTTGACACAAGAATATGTAGGAAAATCTTTCTGGGCAATGACAGGTAAAATTTGAGGATTTAATTCATGATAAAAGAAACACAATTGTTAAAATTCTAGTGTACCAAAAAATTGTTTAAAAGCTATTTATGGTTGGAATATCAGTGTTTTAGTCTAAATACCATTGTCTTAAAATGTCCTTTCTGAAGGTGCACAGTCTAAATCTTGTTCTTCCCTTTCCCTACTGACCTGGTGAAGAAACATGGTTGAGGAAACCATATTAAAGGGAAAGTTCTTCATGCGTAGCCCAAGTTAGGTAACTGTGGAATAAACACCATCTGTGAAGAATAAACCTCCATGACACCACAGATTTCTATATTGCACTGTATATTCATAATTGTATCCATATGTATCTATCAGTCAAAGAATTGTAGCTGCCAGAGAGAGGAATGATTAAACCACCAGATCTCTGTATAGTAGAAAGCTTTGACATTACTAAATAGATAAATGACTTCTTTACTTCCCTTTGTCTGCTGTATCCACCAAATCATCTTTGGAGGTTTAAGATTTCTGTGCTGCAGTTTTGATGGTATGAAAGAACAATGGAAGTTCCATTGCTGATGGAAAGCCCACATCCTAAAGTTTTGATATAGCCTCCACTGTGAACTACCATCAAGAGATGGCAGACATCAACTTGATCTAATGGGCATCCGATCTTTTTTTTTTTTCTTTTTTCAAGAAAGGAAACTTTCAGTTATATTTGAGTTTTAAAAAACGGGCTAAGGTGACATCTTGAAAAATATCTCCTTCCTTATATTTGTTCTGTATTATTTTCCTCTCTTCCTTTCCCTTCTAAAAATGTAACAAGTGTCCTGTGTTCATATTCTCTTGTTGATTTGTTTTTCTTTTTCCCAAGGCTCTTTCCATTTTATCTATTCCTGTTTCATCTCCTGCTCTTGGCTACTTCCTTTGTATGATTTATTTCTCCTGTTAAATTATGTTGTCTTATGTATGATTTCCTGATAAGCTGACCTTTGAGAGGTTGAAGAGATGCTCCATTGCCAGTTGCAGCCTGCCATCTCAGGTGCTATGGGGTTTAGTATGTTTTGGACATTGAGCTAGCTGAGATAGTTAAAATTTAGTCGAGGGCAGGGAAAGAAAATTGTTGCCCGTTGCTTTTTACAGTAGCATTGATGTGTGTTTTGTCATGATGACAATGTCCTAAACTACTGTGAACTCTGCTCTGTGCTTGTGTTGCTTAGTGTCAATTAACAATGTATGTCAAATATTTCCCCCTATAATTCTCATGTCTGATAGGGGTTCTGGAAGCCTAAGTTTCAATTTAATAAACTGACATAGAAACCAGTGCTACGTATACGGATAGCCCTTGCTTAACTATGGTAATTGGCACTGAGAACTCCATTGCTAAGTAATAGAATTGTAAAATGTGACCCCACCTGGCCACTACTACTCATAACAGCAGTTCCGGCAGTCCCCCGTAACATTGTTAGGTGAATTGTGTGCGGTCGCGTGATTTCCATTTGTGACCTCCTGCTAGCTTTCCCATTAACTTTGGAGATGCTGCAACAAGCTGCAACTATGAGGATCATATAAGGAAAGTTCCCGTCGTTCAGCATCATCGTAACTTTGAATAGTTGCTGAATGAACAGTCATTCAACAAGGATTACTTGTAATTGATTGGAACTGAATTCCATTGTTTTAATTATTACAGTAAATGTGTATTAGTTTGTAGGTTTAGAGTGTACTCCATTGAGCTCAGTGAGATTTTATGTCCACACAAATGTGGCTGGAATTGCTAATAATATTGAAAAATACTATTTTGCCCCGTGCTTTAATCTGTATATCTCATTCCAAGGTAGGAAGTTATGTTAAGGTATCCTGGATACCTTAATGTTGTGACCTTACCCTTCCTTAGCATGTTAAGCTTGTTAGTTGTCATGATTAATATCTGCCCAAAGTCGTATTTTTAAACAATGAGAATCTAATTTCTTAAACTAAGAAAGGATGAACAGCTTGCACAGCATGTTATGAACTTAAAATAATCAAAATGTTTCGCAGTAAATTAATCTGAATTTGTTGCCACTTGACAAATCACAAAGGTATTATTCAATGAATAACTTTATAATGATTATTATAAGTATATTATTATGTATGAAAATGAGTAATAATTCTTTACAATTATTTGGTTTAATTATTTTAATTATTGCTTTTGTTTACTTATTTGTGAATTTATAATTAATATGATTTCAGTGTAAATTATACACAGCATAATAAAATTATGTTCTTAATATGGATGTAGTGCTGAAATGTCTTGGGGGGTTTTCCAGCATTTTATAAAATACTTTGTTTTTGTTTGTATCTTCAGGCTCGTTGACAAATTTGACATTTGCCTTTGGCATAGCTGTTTATGCCTTACTGGGGTATTACATACGAGACTGGCGTCTTCTTGCCTTTGTATCAAATTCTCCAGGAGTTTTCTTTTTCCTTCTTTCTTTGTAAGTCATAATTATATTCATAGTAGACAAGTGTCAAACACTAACCCAAAGTTATGGGATAATATTAAAGAGATAAAACATTGACATTTTTATATTCTTAATGAAATCAGAGGAATTATTAAGCAGATTATTTTAGTTTGCTTGACAATGTGTTTCTAAAATAAATATTGAAAATCAGTTGCATATTTTTGAGTATAAGCTAAGCCTGGTTAGCATAATGAGCACTGATGCATGCCATATCATCGTGATGAAAACAGTCTAGAGGGGGAGCAAGGATGAGTGAGACTGACCTGCATCTCATCTCTTTACCATAAAGACTTAAAGCTTAAGATCAATTGCCCAGGAGACAAAAGTTTCAGTTTCCCTGAAGTCAGTGGAATTCCATGAAAAATCCCTTGGGAAGGTGGGGGAGATCTCCTGAGTATCTTGTCAGTGTGTAAGAAATTATGAGCTGGGCTAGCCATAACAACAAGTCAGCCAATGGGAACTGTTTGGTGACTGAGAGCCATGTCAGACAGCTCGGAGCCTGGGCGTGGCTTAGCTTCACTGGTCTATATATATATATAAGGATTTTATTGTTTCTATTGCTTCTGTGCTTCACAAGTAAAAAAATGGGCACTGTTTGGTGACTGAGAGCCATGTCAGACAGCTCGGAGCTTGGGCGTGGCTTAGCTTCACTGGTCTGTATATATATAAGGATTTTATTGCTTTAGTGCTTCTGTGATTATATTGATTCTGTGCTTCTGGATTCTGAGTTCTGGTTCTGGCTTCTGCTGCATGGGTATTGTATACATGCATCATACTTTATATTATTGTATATATTGGATTGCTGCAAACTCTATCATATCTGGGTGCAAAATGTGTTGCCTAAGGAGACCCCGTGTATCTCATCACCTGTACAGTGTCCCTTCATGAAACCGTGAAACTCTGAATTCTGAGTATCCCTGCCTTGTAGTGTGGCTCTATTGTGCATAGCCTAGTTGCAGATTTCTGTGCCGAATTATTTAGGAGAGAGGAAAGTTTCCCTTCATTGCACTTTTTAAACTTCTTTAGAAACAAGCCTGTGATCCGATGGAGATGATGCATTAAGCCATGATATGAATAGTTTGTTTTGAATTTAACATGATGTGTAAATCTACACATAGGTTATTTTTAAGTGCAAATCAGTCCGTTATAGCTGTAATCTGTGGTGAGAAAATTGTGACTGGCCGTACAATATGAAAAGCAACATATGACCCTTTGCAAATGCCAGTCATAAAATGATTTGTAACAAAGTAATGGGTAGGAACAGTGATGGAAAAATAACATTGAAAAAAATCCCTGTGCAAAATTACACTTAAAATGAGTAAGATTTTTTCTCTCTTCACATATGCATTGTTATCATTTTGAATATCACTGCATTGTCAATACCACAATGTACACCAGACCCAAAAATCAACCGTACAGGAACATTTTTTTATTAATTTGGTTTTTATTTTGCCTTTATTACTTTATAAGTAACTCAAGGTAGCAAACATATTTAATACTCCTTTCTCTTTCTATTTTCCCCACAACAGTCCAGTGATGGACTCTCCCAAAGTCCAAAAGTGGGATTAGAACTCATAATCTTCCGGCTTCTAGGCCAGCACCTGCACCACTATTCCAAACTGGCTCTCCAAACATTGGAACTGTATTAGGAGGTTATAATAACTGAATCTTGCAAACCAGATTTTACTTTTCCTCCCCTCCTGCTTATATCCCAGTGGGACTGGCAGGGGCCTACCTGAGTCTGTTATTAATAATCTCTCCCTTCTTAGGACTTAAGAAAAGCTTTTGTCTTATTTCCCAACATAGTTAGTGAATATTTGCTTCAAAGCCATTTCTCTGCATATCTGCAGTTATATTAGAATCAGAATCAATGTAACAATTATGTTATGTAAGTTGTAGTACACTTGTCATGTTAAATGAAGTCCATGTCAGTTAATTTTGAATAATATTGAAGCTTTTATTCTGTGGGTTATAGAATGTTTTAATCAATGTAAAAGATGGCAAATAGGTTTCATATTTTTCCAAATTTCTGTGTTATATACCTTTCATGAGCCGCGGTGGCGCAGTGGTTAGAGTGCAGTACTGCAGGCTACTTCCGCTGACTGCCGGCTGACTGCAATTTGGCAGTTCGAATCTCACCAGTCTCAAGGTTGACTCAGCCTTCCACCCTTCCGAGGTGGATAAAATGAGGACCCAAATTGTTGGGGGCAATAGGCTGACTCTGTAAACTGCTTAGAGAGGGCTGTAAAGCACTGTAAAATGGTATATAAGTCTAAGTGCTATTGCTATTGCTATTCATCAAACCTTGTAAAGCATTTGCTGGATAACCTTTTCTGTTAGTACAGTATACAGATTCAAAAAGAACCTTTGTAAATGTATGCATTTCTCCTTCGTGGTTTACGTTTTTCAGCATGCTTCCCGAATCACCAAGATGGTTATATTCTCAAGGCAGAACAGCAGAAGCAGAGCATGTATTGCAATACATGGCTCTTCACAATGGGAAAGAAAGGCTGGTGGTAAAACTGAAGCCATGCAAAGGAGCCATAAAGAAGGATGATTCCAACCCTGGGGTCCTCAGCCTGGTTACGCATCCCATCCTTCGATGGCGCACGGTCATTTTGATGTATATCTGGTAATTAATAAAAAGAGATTTTGACGTTACTTAAATTATCCCATGTAAAAATAACAGCTTTGGGTGATAATTGTGGACTACATAGATACTGTAAATACTTTTCAAAGCAATCAGAATAATATTAAGGGAAAATGGTATAACAGTTGTTTTCTGGCTATTGGGAACCACTTCAGAAAATAGGTAGAGAATTTTGGATTTTTGTTCCATTTTCCAAATTTCAGTAATTTCATTAACATGATACAAATCTTAACGAGATAACTGCCATGAGCAAGAAAAGTAAGTAAATGTTGTATTGACTTTCATTTGGATTTGTGCTGCTTATACATTCCTAAGGTTATATGCTTATATGAATAAGAGCTAAAAGAGTCCCTTTTTAAAAACAAAAATATTTTAATTGGATAAAACCATCAAATGATAATGTTTGACAAAGAGTTTATCTTTAGAATGGTGTATACGGTCCATCTTCCTTTTTGTACACTCTCAGGCCACACAGATATGGTGTTCCATATGTCATGCCTTCATTAACAAAGATTTATATAACTTCCAGACCTCTATTAAAGAGAGGGAAATTTATCTATACCCTGCATGACATCTTGCTTAACATTGACCAGTATGCAACCAATTTCATCATTACTTTGGATCGGGTGAAATCCAGCAGGTTCTGGAGAACCGGTAGCGGAAAGTTTGAGTAGTTCGGAGAATTGGCAAATACCACCTCTAGCTGGCCCCAGAGTGGGGTGGGAATGGAGATTTTGCAGTATCCTTCCCTGCTACGCTCACCAAGCCATGCCCACCAAGCCACCCCCACAGAACCGGTAGTAAAAAAATTTGGATTTCACCACTGCTTTGGACCAGGGGTGCGTTCCACTTACCTTCCCTACCGGTTCGCATTGCGACGGAAGTGCTTCATAAACTGGTATTTTTCTATTGTATATTTTTCTTCATTTAGTATACAAGTAATTAAAGCTTACATAATCTGTATACATGATTAAAATAACCAATCTTTCATTAATACATTTAGGTATGTGTGCAGCTTTGTATATTACGGTTTAACACTGAATGCTGGTGAATTAGGAGGAAATCTTTATTTAAATGTGGCTCTTTCTGGTCTTGTAGAAGTTCCAGCATTTCCACTCTGCATGTTTTTCATTGAGAAATCTTGGTAAGATCAATAACTTTCTATTTCTATATTTATATTTACAGTATAGAGTAACATAGCTCCTGAATTTATTTCTATATGTTAATTAATTTATATACATTTTCAGCATAGATAAAATGTATCAAATATGCTCAGAAATGCTGTTATGAATGAAGATTTTTTAATGACTTAATACATCACACTTCTTTTTATTTTACAATAGAATATAGAATAACAGGGTTGGAAAGGACCTTGGAGGTCTTCTAGTCCAATCCCCTGCTCGAGCAGGAGATGCTATATCATTCTGGACAAGTGGTTGTCCAACCTCTTCTTGAAAACCTCCAGTGATTAAGCACCCACAATTTCTGGAGACAAGCCATTCCACTGATTAATTGTTCTCACTGTCAGGAAATTTCTCTCTTTAAAAAAATCACCTGTTACTTCTTGTCCTGCCTCAGTTGCTTTGGAAAATAGGTTGACCCCTTCTTCTGTGTGACAACCCCTCAAATATTGGAAGACTCCTATCATGTCATCCCTAGTCCTTCTCTTTGTTAGACTAGACCAGTGGTTCCCAACCTTTTTTTGGCCATGCCCCACCTAAGCATCTCTAAAATCCTGATGCCCCCCCCCCCCCGTGACATACAATTCTTACTATTCAAAAAGTGAACTACTACTCACTCAGAGGAAGCCTAAAAGGCCATTAACTTGGTTTAAACAAGGTTCCAATTGCCCCCATTAAAAATCAAATTGCCCCCCCTGTGGGGCATGGGCCCCACATTGGGAACCACTGGACTAGACATACCTAGTTCCCGCAACTATTTATTGCACTGTTTAGCCTCCAGACCCATAATCATCTTTGTTGCTCTTCTCTGCATTCTTTCTAGAGTCTTAGTATCTTGTTTGCATTGTGGTGACCAGAACTGGATGTGATATTCCAAGTGTGGTCTTAATCAGTGCAGTATAAAGCAGTACTATCACTTCATTTGATTTTGATACTATTCCTCTGTTGATACAGCCTAGGGTTATAATGGCTTTTTGGCAGCTGCAGCCCACTGCTGGTTCATACTTAAGTGGTTGTCCACTACGACACCTAGATCCTTCCCATAGGCACTTTTCTTCAGCCAGGTACCACCTATTCCAGTGATGGCGAACCTATGGCATGTGTGCCACAGGTGGCACGTGGAGCCATATCTGAGGGCACTATGTCAGCTCCAGCGCGCATGTGCGCGCTGGCCAGCTGATTTTCGGCCTTCCTGAGGGCGGGGGGAGGTCGTTTTCACCCTCCCCAGGCTTCAGGAAAGCTTCCGGAGCCTGTGGATGGCGAAAAACGTACCCAATGGCCCAACCGGAAGTTCAGAAACATGAGCCCTGCGTGCATGCATGGGGGGGGGCAGCGTGGGGGGTTGTGCGTGCATGTGGGGGTGCATTGCATTATGGGTGTGGGCACGCATGTGCGCGCTATCGTGCGCGTGCATGCCTTTTTGGCACCCGAGCAAAAAAAGGTTCGCCATCACTGACCTATTCTATACTTGTGCATTTGATTTTCTCAAAATGAAATGCATATGTATAGAAAAAAAACCTTTCTTACCACTGGATTGCATTTTGTTGGATAGAGCCCAACGTTCAAGTCCATCAAGATCCTTTTATATCTTGACTCTATCTTCTAAAGTATTGCTATTCCCCCCAGATTGGTATCATCAGCAGATTTGATGAGTTCCCCTTCTATCCTTTTGTTTAATCCATTTATAAAGATGTTGAAGTGTACTGGGCCCAAGTTAGAACCTTGAGGTACCCCACTGCATGCTTCCCTCCATGTAGATGTAGTTCCATTAAGGACTACACATTGAGTGCAGTTGGTCAGCCAGTTACAAATCCATCTGGTGGTGATGCTGTCTATCCCACATTTTTCTATCTTACCAAAGAATAGGTTGTGGTCTATTTTGTTAAATGCAGAACTGAAATCTAAGTGAATTATGTCCACAGCATTTCTCTGATCCATTAATTTAGTCACTTTGTCAAAGAATGCAATAAGGTTTTTTCCTGGCATGATCTGTTTTTAACATACACATGTTGGGTTCTAGTAATAGCTTTGCTCATTTCTAGGTGCTCGCAAATCCACTGTTTGATGATCTTTTCCAGGATTTTCCCAGGTATTGATGCCAGACTGATTGGTCTACTGTTTCCTGGATCCATTTTGTTTTCTTTTTGAAGACAAACATTTTTTAAGAAACAAACTTTTTGTTTGTTCCAATTGCAGTACTGGTAGTCATTGATTTAAAACCATTTATTTAACAACGGTTCAAAGTTACGACAGCACTGAAAGTAAATGACTTACGACTGTTCCTCACACTTAAGACTTTTGTTGTCATGTGATCAAAATTTAGTTACTTGGCAACTAGCATGTATTTACCACAATTGCAGTGTCCCAGGATCATGTGATCATCATTAATGAGCTTCTCGGGGGGGGGTGTTCCAACAAGCACAGTCAATGGGGGAAGCCAGATTTATTTAATGACTCTGATTTGCTTAACAATCATAATGATTCACTTAATGACTGCAGCAAAAAAGTTTGTAAAATTGAGCGCAACTCATTTAATGACGGCATCACTTAGCGATGGACATTCCAGTCCCGATTGTGGTCATAAGTCAAGGATAACCTGTAGACTATAGATGGGGTATAACAAAGTAAGAATAAGACACTAAATATTGTTAGTTATAAATAGATATAGGCACTATTCAGTTAAACTGAACTGTGGACCAAATACCCACTGAAACTGTGTTACTGTCAGGGTTTCAAGTAATAGACCCATATCAAGCAAAACTCCAAGGCAGGTAGATTCCTCAAAGAATAGCTTTCTTGGATATCTCATATTGGCACAGATCTGGTGAAAACCGACTCTGAAGGTTCCTGCGGTTTTCACCTAATTAAAAGAGTTTGTCACTTTCTCAAAACAATCAGTCATATATATGGTCGAATCACAGCGCTGTCTGGTTGCCTGGTGACATTACTCCGCCTTCCTCTGACCAGGTGTGAGAATGTCCTTGGTTCCCAAGAGAAAGTATTTTGTTTTGGCTACAAAATCCCAGCTATCTAAAATCCCCCCTCCCTATCCCTCAGCTCCAGTGTGGCAACACTGAAGCTGTCAAGATAGCTTCGGTCAGATCAGCTTCAGAGTTGACAGTTACTTTGGTTAGTGTTCAAAATGCCTGTAGTGACTCTCCTGCAGGAAGAGAGGGTTCCGTTGAAAAGACCAATCAGCTGTGTCCCTTGCTTGGGATGGGTTTTCCCTAGGTGGCTGGCCCAGACATGGAGTTTATTCTGTCATGTGTTGTTTGGTAACTTGCATACCTGCACCAAAAAGGTCTTTGAAAGTGAGAGCCAGCAGCCTGGATTGGGCCTAGAAGCTGTTGGCTTCAGAAGTACAGGAAATGAACTTTGTGCGAAGGGCTAAGTATCTCAGAGTAAAATTTAGATCACCAATTATTATTTCTCCATGAATTACTCATCGCTTGAAATGTGAAAACAAATTAATATTTATTATTTGCCTACTTTGTTCTGTTGGTGAATGCTTGCCCTTCTGCAGTTTAGGGTTTATTTTTTTTAAACAGTTGTATGGAATAATAAATAAAAATATTCTAAAACATGTATCTTTGTGGAAATCCAATATAAATTTGTACTATTTTTACTATTTGTACTAATTTTTTCTGCACCAGGTCGGGAAGACGTAAAAGTACAGCTGCTTTTTTGATATTTGCGGGCCTTGCTTGCGTTTTTACCACATGCTTACCAGAAAATAACAGCAGTAAGTATGTTCTTTCTGAAGCAAACCAAATTTTCCTTGACACAGATAATCTTATTGAAAAACAAGTACTCCTAGTATGCTAATATCAAGCCAAGTTTAAATAATTTAAAAAATAAACTTAAAATAAATTAAAACAAAATCTAGAATAGCTTTTTCAGATGAATAAGATTATTGCTAAATAAACCAGATTGCATGCCCAGTTTTAATTTAATGGGGGTGAGTGTATAGAGCTATTAATGGTACTTTGAGAGGCTGCCACATAGAATCAATATGAAATAGTAGTACTTTTTTTTATTAGTATTGTATACTGCTAAGCCATGAATAAGTTTTTTTCTTTAATCCTTGGCAATCTTTGAAGTATCCTGCAGCTCCTTTGCTTTCTTCTTTTCCAAGGTACCAGATAATTAGTAAGAATCTCAGGGAAAATGATCATATTTGCCATGAGCTTCTCTCTATACCAGTGATGGCAAACCTTTTTTGGTCCGCGTGCCAAAAGGGGGTGTGTGCGCGCGCGCTAGCGCGCGCGTGCCCACACTCATTCCCTCCCCCCACGCATGCGCACAACCCCCGTTCTTCGCACTCTGGGGCTTCAGGACGCTTCCCTGAAGCCTCCGGAGTGCGAAAAACAGCCCAACGGCAAACCGGAAATGTGTTTTTCTGAACTTCCGGTTTTCCTGTTGGGCCGTTTTTTGCACTCCGGGGCTTCAGGACGCTTCCTTGAAGCCTCCGGAGGGCAAAACGGCCTTCCCAAAGGCCAAAAATCAGCTGGCCAGCGCGCACATGCGTGCTGGAGCTGACATAGGGCAATGCCTCACGTGCCCTCTGATATGGCTCCGCGTGCCACCTGTGGCACGTGTGCCACAGGTTCGCAATCACTGCTCTATACCATTAAAAGAAACAAGCCATCACAATATGCTGACCATTATAGTTTGCCATGAATGGAGTCTGTTGCTGAACGCTTAGAATAGTCCACAGTGCAGGAAAGCTCTCATACATTAGACCTTAAGTTACGGTGGTAAGCAGTGACTTACATCCAGGGCCTTCCTATTGTGCGCCTGATATTTACATCTTCAAAAGACCCTCCAGATTTGAGCAAAATGTTTAAAAGCTTAAGCATAGCCTGATGATATTGTCGATCACTGTATTTCTACCACTGGCTCTGAGGTGATTGCAAGCAAGAAATGGAGTCATTCCCCTCCCCTGCCTATCCCTTGTTCCCTGTTACAGGAACATGATGCTCCCATTGGAGATCTCAAGGCTAATGTTTGATGGGCATATTCTCCAGAAATTTTTTTCATTGCTTTTTAAACCCATCTGAGTTAATGGGCATCACTACAATTTATAATGAATTCCACAGATTAATTTTGGGCTGTATGAAAAATTTAATTTTTTATTTTGAATTTCTTTCCGGCTATATTCATTGGATGACCCTTGGTCGTATTCTTTTGAGAGGAAAAAGCATCTCCATGTCATGTATGATTTATGCTTTAGCTCTGCTCCCTCTTCAGATGTCATTTTTTCCAAGCTAAAGAGTCTCAAATTTCTAGGCTTTTCTCATAAGAAAGGTCCTTGAGTGACTTGGCTATTTTGGTAGCTTTCTTCTGCCTGATCTAGCTCTACATAGAAGTCTCTGCAGTGGCTTGAATGCAAGTAAAAATCTTTACAGATTTCCTGTTCGACACCTTAAAAAGAATCAGGTGTGTTCAGGAGACCAGAAGTGAGCTCTCCCCGTTTCCATCACTCGTATACTGGAAGTATCTCCATAGGGCTATAATAAGATGGTCCATCCTTATTGGCAAGTAACTCCAAGCAAACATTTTTCAGTGTATGAGATATATTTGTGAATAATTACTTTCTGCAGACAAAGCATATAAGAGAAAATCAGGTATAGATAAGTATTACCTTGATTCCAATGGCGATGACCAGGCAAAATTTGGAAGTTTAAGCAGTGGATTCAGATGGCTAACACATAAAATGGCTTTTCACAACTTTGTTTTAGTGATCTTGCAGGGCAGTAAGATCAGTACAGTGCAGTATTACCATTTATTGGTAATAATTGAGAGCTGCCTAGAAATAAAGTAGCCAGAATTGCAGCTCTCTGAAGCTATAATCTATAGCCGTGATGGCGAACCTATGGCACGTGTGCCCGAAGTGGCACATGAAGCCATGTCGCCTGGCACATGCGGCATTGCCCGTTCCTCTTCCGGGTTTCTGGTGCACATGCGCGCGTGGCGATCAGCTAGCTTTCGTGCGTGCGGCAGTGCCGGAAACTGGAAGAGCTGGTCTTCCGTTTTCTGGCGTGAGCATGCGCATCAGCCAGCTGATTGTCGTGCGTGCATGCGCACCAGTAACCGGAAGACTAGCTGCCCGGAAGTTCATTTTTTGGCGCCTGCATGCCCTCTGGGCAGCTCCTCTTCCGGGTTGCAGGCCAGACGAGTGCGCATGCGCGCGCTCCCTTTTCGGCACTCGGTGCCGAAAAGGTTTGCCGTCACTGATCTATAGCATTGAAAACATTATCCAGATGACATGCAGGCCTTTCCCTCGTCCCCAGCCAAGTACCCTTATGCCCACCAGTAAGGGTGTAATTTAAAATTAGACTTGTTTTCCCTTTGTGCTAATTGCAGGTTGCTCTGCCTGAACCTCAGGAGGGGGTTTATTTCTAAATAGAGTTGCCTATTATTTTACTGTTGTTTATTAGAAGATGGGAAATGTTTGTTTAATTGTCCTACGTTCTGTTTAAGGATTTTTCTTCAGTCCCAGAATTTTGGCTTTATGTGGGAAATTGACTGTAAGTGCTGCCTTCAACATCGTGTACATCTATACTTCAGAGCTGTATCCCACAGTAGTAAGGTAAGCAGACTTTTAACATTGTTATTTGTATATTTGTTTCCAAAACCTTAAATTCTCACAATATGTAATATATATATCAGCCATCTGAAATCCCATCAGCAGTTACATGTTGCATACAAACCTTCACACTCCTGAATTAGATGTCGGAGCTATCTGTAAAAAGTATCTTCTGTAAGAATCTCTTGCCTCCAGAGATGGATGCAGCAGTGCTCTTCAGTGGATATTGCTTGTCTGGTCTCAGAATGATCAAGCTTCCTCTTCTCTTGTGAATGATGGCGAATTAAGACATCTAGTTATTTCCCTATGAATGTTAAAACATTGGAGGAGAAATGAGAGAAGAAGCCACTCTAAGATGTAAAGAAAGGACAAAAGATATGGTTGAAAGGATATTTCATTCTACACGTACTTTCAGATTTCTTTCTATAAAGCTATTCAGTTTTACATTATCTGCTTTTATTTATGTATTTGTATCCTGCCTTTATTATTTTAGAAATAACTCAACGTAGCAAAGATATCCAACACACCTTACTCCTCCTATTTTCCCCACAACAACCACCCTGTGAGGTGGGTTAGGTTGAGAGAGAGTGACTGGCCCAAAGTCACCCAGCTGGCTTTCGTGGCTAAGGCAGGATTAAAACTCACAGTCTCCTGCTTTCCAGCCTTGTGTCTTCACCGCTAGATCTAATTGGCTGATTATCTCTGTCTTTGAGCATGAGTGAGCCTTTTAATGGTATCCCTTAATATGGTCTCTGCTATTTATTTAATAAAATGTTGTTTGAGATAATAATGCAGGTCATTTTGAAATTATTCTTCTCTTTTGAAAATATTTTTTTTGATTGCACAGGACATTGAAGAACGTAAATACGGCAATTTATTGCCACCTAGTGGTCTGTTGTAATCCTGGGCATCTCACAGAACAGAGTTATCACATGAGTATTATGTGAAATGAATGAAAGTGCCCAGGCTGCTACATTTTGGAACAGTGTCAGCTTTTGAATGAATTTTGAGGGAAGCTCCCTATAAAGCAGGGGTGTCAAACTGGTGGCCCGCAGGCCGGATGCGTCACGCCCAATCCACGCCCACACCGACTCCGCAAAGGCAAAAAATGACGCGATACGTCACGTGACGCGATGAGTTTGACACCCGTGCTATAAAGCATGTTACATTAAACCAATTGGGAGATGAGTAGTCATCATGAATAGGACCTTCCAGTCTAGAAATGGGCACAATTTGTGCATAACATGAAGCTGTACAAAGTCCCCCCCCCCACCAAGCAAGAGCTGCAAAGTCCCCCCCCACCAAGCAAGAGCTGGTTATCTGAAGGAATGTCTTTTTCCAGGTGTTTCTACCCATCCAATACAATCCCAACTGATTGGGCATCATGCAGATGCTATCAGCCAAAGAGTGTCGACTGGGGGAAACTAGAAGATGGGCGTTTTGTGCTGTAGCCACTGCCTGATGGCATATTCTCCCTCTGAAGATTAGAATGGCCCCAGCTCTGTTGGCTTTTTCCAAAGCTTTAAAAATTAGATTTATGTGCGTGAGGCTGGGGCTCAGAATATGTTAAGGGTCCTATTACTTGACTTTACTGTTAGCTGATTAATTATTGTGGTTGCTATTTATACTTATTTATTTTGTGGAGGTTTTTTTTTATATAGTTTTAACATTTTTAAAATTTTTAAAATTGTTTAAATTTTAAAAATTTAAAACAATTGTTGTGGCCTGTTGGCCGCTGGCCCTTCCAGCAGCTGAATCAGATGAGGAGGTGGCATGAGAGTCAGGGCCAGCATCAAGGCAACCTGAGAGCTCCGAGGGGGAAGAAGGAATGGAGCTGTCAGAGATAGAGACAGAGGTGGAGCCTGAGCTGTCCGTCAGCTCTCAGACGGAGAGTCAACAGCCCCCAGGTCTGGAGGTGGCTGATGAGGAAGAGGAGGAACAGCTGGGTCCAGTGCCTAATGCGCGGATGCGCAGAAGGCAGAGGAGAGCAGTGGAAATCTATGGGCCGATCCTTGGGATGGAAGAGCCACAACTGCTAGCGAAGCCCCACCCTAGCTCTGGGGATAAAAGGCAGGGGGCGGAGATGAATAGATGTGGCAGACAACTATTCATCTCCCTGCTGGACAGACTTGTTAGCCTGCTGTGTGAGAGAGAGAGAGCCTTTTGCCAGGGCTGCTGGCGCTCCTAATAAAGGAATAATTGATTTAACGACAGAGGGTTTGTTGTGTTTGGGAGCCGGGTCAGAACAATGATTTTATAAGCTGCCAGAGTCACTTTGTTGAGTTGGATGGCTACAAAAATTGAATAAATAAATAAATCTAGGAGAACCCCCAAATTGTGCACCAACTCTGTCTGAGGGAGTGCAATCCCATTCAGAGCCAGAGATGGAAAGTGATGATAATAACCTTCCCGAGTGGCTTCATGTAGAAGTTAAACAAGAATAGAGAGAGGGACCCCACAAAGCAGAGCCTTTGTCCCCAGTCTCGCTCTCCATCCCAACACTGTGACTGTATCTGGTCCTGGACAAAGGAGAGCCACTGTTTTCCACTCCCAATCCTCTAACTCAGTCTGAAAAGATATCAGATTGGTAGTATTGAAGATACTGACTATTAAGGAGAGTCAGGGTGGATGCAGTGCCCCAGCCAGCCCAGGCTTGCCAGAGATCAGCAACAAATGTGATGAATGCCATCCCAATGCTATAACCAGGCTTGAATCCCAATTGAAAGGGGACCAGAAATCAGCTTTGTCCAAGACTCTGGAGTTGCAGGCTGACAACCTTCTTGGTAAGAGAAGACATTGGATGAAAATTGTTGGTTCTGTTGAGTTCAGTGATGGCTTCTTGAGGAAGTGACGGATATCACCTCTTTCAAGACAGGTGGCATCACCCTTTCCCACAAAGAAGCATTTACTACCACAAGGAGCTTGACAGCGAGAAGGGACATGGTTCTAAAAGATAGGTGGCTGAGCCCACCACTCTGAGGCCCCTTTATTAGGACTAAGAAGTTCAAATCTTTCCAGACAGATGAGCTAGACCATCTCAGGCATCTCTATAGAATCTGTAGAGGAAGAGTTCAAGTTTCATGATTTCTATTCAAGGAAATACTTGCAGTATAAACAATATTTTCCAGTTGATAATATTGAATCATATTCAGTGGTGGAGGAAATAATAGGATGGCAATATCAGATCAGAAAATGAGATTATCCAGTTTAAAAGCTAAATTCAATTAAGAACTAGAATGCATTATTTAGCATGAATCAGTATGTTAGTTTTGCTTTTCCTTAGGATAAATACTAACACTGGTATTTCTTTTATAAAACAGAAATGCTGGTTTGGGTGTATGCTCAATGATTTGTAGATTTGGAGGAATTTTGGCTCCATTTGTTCCTTCCTTGGTAAGTAATACTGTCTGCAGTATATCCTGTTTAATCAAACTTTCAAATCAATTAACAAGATTGACCATTCATATGCGATAATTCTAACATGATAGTTAAGCAGAACTTGCGGGCTTATATTTTTTACCAATATTTGTCGTCATGATATATATGTGACTAATACATTTTTTGCCCAGCATTTCTTTGGTAAATACCGTTTCCCCCAAAATAAGACATCCCCTAATAATAAGCCCAATCGGGCTTTTGAGTGCATGGCAATAAGTCCAAGCGCTTATTTCAGGGTTCAAAAAAATATAAGACAGGGTCTTATTTTTGGGGAAACACGGTATACCAAAGTACATTTGAATAAGTCTGATTAAGATTTAGATGAACATAAAATGCATAGCCTTCTTATGTTTATGGGAAGTTGAAAGTTGGCGTGGACATAGTATGGCCAAAGGGTTATTAGCCAGTGAGGCTTGACAGCAGAGTGAGGTGCCGTGGCAGATGAAAATATGTCAGAGACGAAAGAATTAAATGTCTCATTTTTTGCCCTTTCGGTTTTATTCCAATTTTGACATCCCTTCCCCTATGACTGATTTTTACATTAAAAATGAACCTTTCAAGATATCCAATTATAGATCATTGGTCTAGTTTGGATCTGAGCAAGGAATTGAATATGGGGAAGCTGATGGAAGAGGCTTCTATATAGCAAGTAGATTTTCTGCCCCTGAATTTATTTGCAGAAAACCTTCCTCAAATCTTTACTCTTGATCTTTTCCTCACTCTCAAACCCTTGGAGCTTTTCAATTTTCTGCTTTTCAGCACTGAATTACCAGCAGCTTGGTTTTTATTCTGTCCCAACCTCTGAATACATCAATTGGATGTGAAATATGCTTTATGTTTCTTGTTCATAAATTATATACGTATATATCATGTGTAGAATATCAGGATCATCCCGTAAAGTTGCAGCGTAAAAGAATTATTCAAGCCCATGCATAAGAATCTAGGCAACTAAAGTTCAAGACTAAATTGGCACCAGATAAGGGTCAACAGAATCCAGGAAGGGTCAGACTTAGTCTGTATGTGGAAACATAACTCTAAGCTGATGATATGCTTACTTCTTCCCCCAGTTCTGCCTTCTCTTCTCCTACAGTATATTTGCATATGGTGTATAGATAGGGGAATTATTCTAAGTTAAGAAAAATCCTCAGAATATGAACAGGAAGGAGATTGAGATGTACATCACTTTGAATTCTGGCACTTAATTGTCATGCTTGTTTTTTATTATCCCTTTTGACTTTTGGGGTGGACTGTTTTCTGTACTTCACAAAACTAAACATGCATTAGAAAATAAGGTGATATTATTCATTCATTTATATATCCTATTGATATATCACTGCAATTCAATGAAGACTTTTTAAATAACTCTTATCTACCTATTTATATTATTTCATAACAAATAATTTAATTGATTCCTTCTAGAAATCTCTTGGTCCATCTGTACCATTTGGAGTCTTTGGAATCAGTGGATTATCAGCTGGTTTTTTGACTCTTCTACTTCCAGAAACCCTGAACAAACCAATTGCAGAAACTATTGAAGATTTGCAGATGCCTGTCTATCAAATACTTAAAAACAAAAAGGCAGAGTAAACACAATTATTTTTCTGTGTCTTCTGTGCTACTGGAAATCTGTCTCACTTATTTGAAATTATTTTATTTAACTACAATAGATGATTCAGTATCTGACTCCACGAACAGTTCAGGGTTTCCCAATTTCCATTCACTCTTCTAGTTATTTGGAAGATTCTTAAATAGAAAAATGACTAATAAAAGCTTTTGAAATTGTTAAGTGTCTTAATTTAGTGTCTTTTGAACTGAATTATCATAAATTTCAGCAAGTTCATTAGTTTTAAAAGAATGGTATTAATTTATGGCTCTGGAGAGCTACCAATATTTAATGTAAACCACGTGGGGAAAAATGTTTCTTTATTAGTAACTGTTGCTTATGAATAGTGTCTTGGTGCTAATAGCCAGTCATTTTAGTTCTGAATTGTTGCGTTGTGTCTTCTATGAAACTTAAGAATTTCTGGATTCTAGATATTATGACTGCCCAATTTTGAAGATCAGATACACCATATGTAACTTGAAGAATTATGCTTTTCCTTTCCTATCTGCTACCCATTAATGTTTTTTTTTTGTAATTTGCGTCTGAACTTGTAAGGAGTAATTATTTTTAAAATTCTGTAGCCTATTAAATTGGTATTTGGTTAATTCTTATAATAACTATCCTAATTGATTTTTTCATCTGTTTAACAGGTAAATCAGTTAGAAGAAAACTTTTAGTATTGCAAAAAATATCTTGGTTGAAAATTTCATTTGTTGAAGTATGCTGCCATCAAGATTATCACATTGCGACATTCAAACCTATTTTCCTATTTCCAGAATGATCAATGTCTCATGTAAACATAACCTGTGAAGATGTGGAGAGGGAGAGGTAAAAATTAATGAGGAAATTTAAGGGCCTATACCGATTTTTCAAATGCTGTATGCTGAATGTTTTAAAACATTCATAATTACTTGTGATTTCATTTAGTAAACAGATAGGACAATTATTCTTGAAATGTATAAATTATTGGGGATTTGATTACAATTCTAAATAAGCAGTCAGAAAAATGACCATTAATTGTGTGATATTCTGGGCTCAGCATATTAGAATTAATATTACATTGATGCTTATAGTATCTTCAGATTGGAAGATTTTTCAGACCTGGAATATGCCATTTTGCTTTGGCTCTTAATTTTTACAGAATCTTGTTGCCAATATTTTTATATTAATGATTTTGGATCGTCTACCATATTTATAAACGCCAAAGAACTGGTGATTTGTTACTGTTTTAACAGTCGTTGTAATATACACTGTATGTAATCTGAAATTTAAATTTAAGAGACTGTATTTCCTGCTCGCTGTAAGAAATAGGTAAGTAGTCAGATTGTAGGATTTATGTTTAGCAGGTGTCATTTTTATATACCCCAAAAAAACAAAATAGGCATTGAATCTAAAAATCTGCCAGATATGAAAAGCTCTGTTCTGAAATCCTTTAGCATGAAAAAAAAAATCATCACTGCTCCAAAAAATTATTTGTCCATGAGTCTTCAAAAACTCCTGCAGAAACAGAAGCCTGAGAAATGGATGCTACAGAACTGATCACAATCAAATACTCTACTGGCTCCTGCACACCACGAGCACCTGAGGCCTTACATACACCTCTTTTTCTTTGACGTGTAGTTCCTTGAACGTAACACTTGCCAACTCAGTTTCTTGTCATTGTCTGTTTTTCATTTATAAGGGAAAATGTAGAAGCTAAAATGAAATTTTGACAATCTGTTATCCCCAGGCCATAGTCAGCTGTTTTGAGGACTCAGACAAACTTCTTTCAGATCATATTTTCCTCTGGATGAGAGTCATGTGGCAGTCACAGGTCATGATTTAAAATTTACAGTAAATTTAAAAAACGAGAAAACATCCCAGGCTTTTGAAGTACAGCCTATTTGGCTTAAATAACTATATATTTTCAGTGCTCTAGTAAAATGGACTGCCTTCATTCCATTTTTATAACTTGGAGGTAAAATATACTTGATGGAATTATTCTAGATGTCAGTGTGTGCCCTTCTAAACATAAACGATTAGCTTTTATATCTGATATGGAAAACTTTATAAATTATATTTTTATAATGAAATGGAATATGAAATACTAAAAAGAATATTTTTCCTATGGAAGCAAAAGTGAATTGTGAAGGTAGTTTTTTCCTATTACAAAAAGTCATGATGCATTCTGCCCTTTTATTTCAATTATGTAGAAAATGGCTAATAAATGCTGTGGTTGCATACTGTCCTGCTAAGATTTTGTGTTTTGGGGGTGTAAAAGCAGTCTGTAGTGCTAACATCCTGCTGTTTGTATTTGCGCAGCAAAATCATTTAAACCTGTTAGTAATAAGGACAGGCAGGGCAAACACATTTTGCATAATATAGGTGACAGAAACAGAAGCTACTAATAGTTAATAATGAGAAATTGGGGAGCTGATTTACTCTGCAAAGTGAAAAATGTGGTCCACTAATTTGAAAACAAAACAAAAACCCTGCTAAAAGAATCAACTCAATCCAATTTGTCCCTCTGCTTATATGAAATAAGACTGGGTGATATCAGTTGTGCTGTTTTATTGACCCACTGATATGACAGTCCTCGGCTGAAACACACAAGCTTGCTGATAATGCTCAAGGATCTCTGTCTTGCCTCAGATTTACAGTGATTTTCCAGGCAAATTGTGATCATAATGGGAAATGCAAGGGTCATAACCACAGGAGGCAGGCTGTTTCAAAGATTATCAGCAGTTGAACCAAAGTGACATTGTCCGGTGGTTGAAGCATTGAATCGGGTAATCCTTTTTACGACCACAATTCAGCCCAACATTTCTGTTGCTAAGCGAGAGAGTTTGTTAAGTGAGTTTTGCCCCATTTTACGATCTTTTGTTCTACAGTTGTGAAGAGAATCGCTGCTGATGCTACGTTAGTAACATGGTTGTTAAGTGAATCTGGCTTCCCCATTGACTTTGCTTGTCAGAAGGTTGCAAAAGGTGATCACTTGACCCTGGGACACTGCGGCCACCATAAATACGTGCCAGTTGCTTAAGCGTCTGAATTTTGATCACGTGACTATGGGGGATGCTGCAACAGTTGTAAGTGTGAAAACGGTCATAAGTCACTTTTTTCAGTGCTGTTGTAACTTCGAACGGTCACTAAACAAATGGTTGTAAGTCAAGGATTACCTGTATGTAGCAGCAGGCTTGCCATCGCAGCTGTATCGGGGATTGGCCCAGTCTCTCTCTAGCATGGGGGTTGAAGGTCCTAGGCCTCCAGCCCAACCAAAGCATCAAGTCACAAAGCTACTCAAGTAAAAAGAGCAGCTCCCTCTCAAGCCAATTGTTAGGCTCCGATTTAGAGGCATCATTTTAAAGACACAGAATGCAGAAGTCAAAGGAGTCAGTTGTGACCCATCTTGTGAGCCGAGCCTTGCCTGGCTCTTGGGGTGGTATTAATCTTTATTTAAAATTGTTTAAGCCACTGGTGGAAGCCAAGAAATATTTATCTAAATCAGGGGTCCCCAACCTGTGGGCCATAGCCCACTAGTGGGCCATTAGGGGATTGTAACCAGGCCGTGGAAATGGCTGGCGACCACGCGTGCACACATGCGCATCACTTGCGTGAGCAGCGGGCGAGCGCGTGCATGCCACTTGCGCAGATGGACCTGCAGGCACACACGCATGCTTGCCGGCCACTCACGTGGAACCCCCCCCCCGCTGGTCCACAAAGCCGGAAGCACTGGGGAACTCTGATCTAAATGATAAAATGGAATCCTTTGTGGGGAAAACGAGATGGCCTGGGATCACAGCTCACTTTTGAACTGACAGAGCGATGGCACCAAGGAAATGATCAGATAGAATTTCCTTGGATTTTTAAAAAATTGTGAAGGTGTATCTTTTTGAGTATGTTTAGCCTATTTAAAGGTTACACTACACCTGTATGCTTCTAATTTCGAAATATGCTACCTGTTTTCTTATTCACATATGATTTAGCAATTCAGTATGAATGTGGTACAAAAGCAGTTTTAGGGCTGCTGCCCATTTATCTTTGACGTACTTACAAAAACATTGCAATACTCAACACTTTGGTTAGTCTAACTGAAGGTTTACCAGGTAACCTTCAAGTTGTTAAGTTGCCACCCAGAATTTTTATTCTCTTAAAATTTTTGTGCAGTTTATTAGGATCCAGAACCATTCAGATGATAAAAATGATGGGAGGGGTGAATTGGTTCGCAGCGGACTGCCTTCATTTTCCTGTTTCAATTTTAGAAACGGAAATGGGAAATTTGGCAAGTGCTCCTAGGTGCCCACCACCACCATTTTGTCTCCTTTTCAAAAACAAATACTGCACTCCATGACTGAACTGGCCATGGTGCCACAATAGTTTTGACTTACAATTGGCTGCATAATAAACAGCTTTGGCTTCCTTGAGAGCAAGTCCTTTCGCTTGCCCGCAAGGAAGTCAATGTTGTTTGTTATGGACAATTTAAGGCCCGCATCATGTATTGTTATCCCAAGACCACAAGCAACAAATAACGAATGCAAGTACTCAAAGGATTTACATCCTAGCACAAGGGTGTCAAACTCACGTCATCACAGCTGCATCATGTGACGTATCGGGATTTTTTTTCCTTTGCTAAACTGGGCGTGGCCAGCTCGCGACGTATCCGGCCCGTGGGCCGGGAGTTTGACAGCCCTGTCCTAGAACATCATTTTTACTGGGAGAAGTGGGGTGTGTTTTGTATTGGGTTGTACAAGTAAACAAGCTGAAGACTCCATGTGGCATCAGTTTCCATCAAGATCTGCACATAGATAAATGATCTTTCCCAAAACTGGATGATTAAATATTTTCTAGTTCTTTTATCCTGGGGGGAGGCAGGGAGTTAAAAAATAAATGTAGCTTTCTGATGAACATTATACGGAAATATCTATGACGGAGATTAATGATGCTAATTCCTGTTGATCAGATTGAAAATTAAAGAGTAAAAAGATTTATTTGCAGTAAGCTACTGCTTTTATAGCTTTTGCACTGTGTCTCATTTATGAAAAAAGCTGATTTAAAAATATTGAATTTGTTTTTGATATTTTGGTTTTGTGGTGAGGTAGGCCTGATAATAAATTCACTCATGTTTGTTTTATTCACAGAACCAATTTCAGACATGTTTAAAAATAAAAATCTTGTTACCATAATATTCTGGTTCTTGCCTATTACAGTGTTTGGAATGATGGGAGATGTACAAAGGGTACCATTTTGTGAAGACCTGGGGAACATAGAATACATTGGAATGCAATTCATATATTTATAAGTAAATTATAAAACATACTAACAGTCATCAAGAAAGAAAACACACTTTTGAGGCTTGAAGGTTGTTTTGTTTTAGTTAAAATTAAGTTGGGTATTGGAGGATCAATTACACATTTGCAGGTGTTCTTAATCAGCTTAATAGGATAACATTTAACTATCATTTCAGTTACAAAGAATCTAATTAAATGTAATTAAATAATGCTGAGTTTACAAATGAGGAACTATAAGCAATTATCTTCCAGCAGCTTATAGATTGTACATCATGAAGTATTTATCATTGAAATGGCTTTTCAAGTGGCTGAACTACCTTTGTTTACAGTCATGGGCTTACATCAGGTCAGATACCCTATACTTAATCAATTTTATACAACTTGCAAATAGGAATATTGAAATAGATGATTCTGGAAAGCATGAACATTGATGTATAGCAACACAGAAAGCACAGTGAAGCTAATTACAAGTGTAATTGATCAAGTTGTGCTTTTGTGAACGCTCCAATAGATTATGAGTTGCTTAGGAGAATGGGTCCTTTCTAAATCTTTAGTAGGCTGATGGCAGTGACCTGGCTTGTTTATAATTAATGTATTTAATTTGCCATTCTGAAAGGTAAAAATAAATAAAGTATAAGCTTCTTTCAGGTGCAAATCACTTTAGAGCAATGTTTCTCAACCATGGCAACTTGAAAATGTGTGTGACTTCAACTCCCAGATTTCATACCCAGCATGTTCTTGAGTCAGAAGCAAATTAAGAATAAAAAAGTGCAGCTTGCCTTATGAAGAGATCTTGGCCTACTATTTTTTAAATAATTGTTTATACACTTAGAATAGGTAATGTTAGTTTCCAAGCATATGGGCACTACCATTGCTGCTCAAAATGGAATTGAGGAAAAATGGCATAACTTGATGTTAAAAGACAATCTTCATGGTCCCAAGGATATTTACAATTTACCCAAGTCAAGGATGATTATAATTCATCTCACTAAAATGTTAAACTGGCCTTGAAAGGCATCAATTTTTTGGTTCCCTTGCTTAAAGTAAAATTAGTGAGTTTAGTGCCAGCCATAACATACAGTATAATTTGGCATTTATTTGAGACTTTGGGACAGAAGCACAAATATGTTTGTTTTCTAGTTCTTGGGTCCCTGGATTCCAGAAGGGCTCCAAAATACGTTCTCTTCAGCCAATTGTGCAGAAGGGAGCTTAACCACCACAGTATCTAACTACACCCTAGAATTCCTGATATTAACTCTGTAAGCTGGTCTGTAAGAATACAGGTTAGAATATGAAGTTCAAAACTGGTCAGTGTATGCATGCTGGACAGCAAATCCCTTTACAAGTACCGTAATCCCCCAGGTATGAACGTTCATTTAGCGAATTTTCACAAGAATTATTCAACAAGAATTATTCAGAAAGGGTACTTACGTTAGAAATTCAAAACTGCGATCAAAAAGAGGCCTCTGCAGCCATGTGACTTGTATTCAGTGACTTCTGCAACAGCCATCATTTTTAACTCTGACTTTCCTGTGCTGTTTGGGGTTACTACATGCACTTTCCTGAAGCTGGCAGTTTGGGGTTGTTTTTTTTGTCCCTGGTCACCTGGCCAAGCAAGATCTGGTGATTTTTGCAGCCGGGGCCGGCCGAGTTTGTTTGTTTTTTGTTTTAGTGCTGCATGGGCTTGAGGGCTAGTGCTAGAATTGCTTCTATAAGTATTTTAAAATATTCTGTTTTGTTATTCTGTAGTACTGTACTGTACTGTTTGTAAGCACTTTGGGAACTGCTCTGCTTTTTAAGTACTACACTTTGCAAACTATTGTGTTTGTAAGTGCAGTACTTTCAAAGATAAAGTTTGTTTGCATTTCCCTTGAAACTACTTGTAGAAATGCTAGCCAGCATCTACACAAAGCGTTCTATAAAGTTGTGTTTCCTTGCTTTTATTTTGGAGATTAGTGTACAGTATATTACTGTAGTTTGTAGGTTTTAAATTTAAATTGCCTCCAGAAGTTGTGGGTGCCCCATCACTGGAAGCTTTTAGGAAGAGACTGGATAGGCATTTATCAGAAATACTGTCTTGTGAGAGCAGTGGGTTAGACTAGATGACCTCAAGTTCCTTCCATCTCTGTTACTTGCCAGCTGAGAGTTCTATAAATCCCTGCCCCATCTCCCTCTGGCTGGAGACTTAAGCTAATTAGTGGCAAGTGGTTTTTTTTTTTAGTTTAGTTTACTTTATTGTCATTTAACCTCGTACAACGAAATTAAATGCCATCTTCAGTGTAGATTATACATAAAAAATAAAACACAAACACACATCCTTCACATTCTATACAATTGAATTGAAAACCCCTGATATTGCATTAATATTGCACTATACAGTAGAATTCAATATAGTTACTGCTCTGGGATAGAAGCTGTTTTTCAGCCTATTTGTCCTTGCTTTTATTGTCCTGTACCGTCTGCCAGATGGTAATAATTAAAAAAAAAGGGTGCCCAGGATGAGATGGATCTTTAAGAATGTTTTGAACTTTCTCAAGGCAGCGGGAGCTATAAAGCTCTTCCAAAGAGGGGAGAGGGCAACCAATGATCCTCTGGGCAATGACGTTTACCCTCTGGAGTGCTGTCCTATCTGCCACTGTGCAATTGGCAAACCATACACGGGTGCAGTAAGTTAAAATACTCTCTATGGTGCAGTGGTAGAAGGTCACCGGCAGTTTTTTCATTCAGTTGTTGTTTCCTGAGAAGTCTCAGCTAGTATAATCTCTGCTGGGCCCTTTTGACCAGTTCTGCAGTGTGCGTGCTCAGGTCAGGTCCTCTTTTATGCTTTAAAAGCAACTGCAATCGGAGAGTTCTGTAAATTACTGCCCTGCCCCACCCTGGGCAGCTGTCTGAAGAAGCTTGAGCTGACTAGCAGCAAATGGGCTTTAAAAAAAAAAAAAAAGCAACTGCAGTTGGAGAGCTGTGCCAGCCTGCTTGGAGGCAATTTAGTTCCTCAGCTGGAAACAGCTGATGGGCGGGGAAGTCTCTCAGTTCAGTTAATGATGGCAGCGATCAATTAATGAATCTGAGGAAAGAATAAGTTAGATCTTGGTTCATTTAATGACCCATTTGATTCAATTAATGAATTTGATTTTAAAAATTTGTAAAATTGAGTCTGATTCATTTGGCGTATTTTTTGACTTACGAACCTAAGGGGCAGGCTCCATTAGGTTTGCACCTTGAGGACTACCTGTATATAGCAACCACAAAGCATGCAGACAGAAAATCTATACAGTTAATGATACTTTTTAAAGAATGTATCCTCTGAATTAAGATTCTTTTAAATCTCCAGAAGACTGATAATTTATGCCTTGGAAAAACATTTCTACATCATAACATTTGTTAATTTTCCATAAGCTTTATTAAAGATGAGCAAATTTCAGAATTTCTGTGTGTTTTATATGAAGAGATTGTGTGTGGATTTGGTAGGTTAAATTCTCTGATGGTATGAGAGCAAAGGATGTTTGATGTGCCCTGCATTAAGAGAGGTGCTTTCAAGACCTCCATCTGTCTCATTTCTTTGGCTTTCAAAAGGTAAGTCCGTATTAGAAGGTGCAATCAAAGTTTTTGTTTTTTGTTTTCATTTTCTCTAATTTTATTTTCTCCAGTGGTAGCTGATGATTGAAATGTGTTGTAGAAATCCTGAGGCAGTACCACCCTTTTGTGATGTTACAACCAATAGAAGAATAACAGAAGCACATCAGAAGTGGGTTGCTCCCAGTTGGGACTGGATCTATAGAACCGGTAGTGGGAATTCCCCCCCCGCTCGCCGAACTGGGAGCGATGGCCGGCTGGCCACGCACACGAACCAGGTCTCTCGGCGGCGCCATAGGCGGCGCCATTTTGTTTTTGGCTTCTGCGCATGTGCAGAAGCTGGGTTTTCAGCACTGCACATGCACACGCGCCCATGTGGCACAGGAGAAGTGAACTGGCAGCGAGGTAAGTTAGAACCCACCCCTGAAGCACATTATTCCTTTCTGGCTTATCTTCTCTGATATGTATAATGTTGATCAGTGTGGAACTGAAGGCCAATGTTCCCTCTAATTTTTTTTCAGTGTGTGCGGAAAAGTATAGTGTTTGAGCGGCACATTTTCATGCCTGAGCACCTGAATTTTTTTCACAGATGTCACCCAAGACAACAACGAAATCAGTGTTATTTGAAACTCAAAGTTATGTTTATTCAATGTACCCACTTAATTAAAAGTGTTATATATCAGTATCACTTATAATACTGCAAGTCTGCAATATTAAAATACTTGTATAGTGTTTACGGTAATGTACACTATTAGTCACTGAAAGTCTGTCTCATCTTACAGTTTCTCACGTCTGAAACCTCACTCGCAATCGGCGCTTGATGCTTGGAATGTTGCGCAAATATCCAGCAGATATCTGCGTTAGAGTTAGAGTTATAGGTGAAGGTGATTGAGTGTGAGATTTGCTCCTTGTTTACATATAATAGCTTGCCCTGCCAGTGTAGTTTTCTCCTTGGTAGTTAATTTGATTAGGAACTACTTAATATTGTCTTCTGCTTGGTTGTTTGTCTGGTGTTAATCCCTGTTTATCTGGGTGTTGGTTTCTGGAGAGGATGTTCTGGTTTCTTCTTCTTGTT
>QLTV01014916.1:4359708-4384296 GCA_003457575.1 Thermophis baileyi | reverse complement strand
TCATATTCTCCATTCCCACCGCGCTGCAGGGGAAGGATACTGCAAAATCCCCATTCCCTCCCCACTCCAGGGGAAGGATACTGTAAAATCTCCATTGCCATCCCACTCCAGGGGAAGGATACTGCAAAATCCCCATTCCCACCCCACTCCAGGGGAAGGATACTGCAAAATCTCCATTCCCACCCCACTCCAGGGGAAGGATACTGCAAAATCTCCATTCCCACCCCACGCCAGAGAAAGATTATTGTAAAATCCCCATTCCCACCCCGCTCCTGGCCCAGGCGGAACGGAGGGAGGCATGCTGCGTTAGGTGGAGGTGTGAGCGAGCGAGCGAGCGAGCCGTTTGAGAAGTTGGCGGGTGGGTGTGTGCACCACGCAGGACTTCTCCGGGGGGGGCAAGCGAAGGGACGGCTGCTCTGGGGGAAAAAAAAACCGGAGCCTCAGGCAACTGGCTGAAAAGCTCCTCTCCGCCGGAGGAGCGGCTGAGAGACAGAGGTGGGGAAGAGCGCCGGGGGCTGTTCCCCACGTGGCGTTGATGCTGAGCCACTGAACCGCCGAGCCGATCGGGGGTTATAAAGTGAACCGGGAGCCCAGAAGGGCTGAGCTTCAGCCAGAGAGCGAGCGCTGCCTTCCTGGAGGAGGAGACTTTGCATCCCGTTTCAAATCACTGCGCGCAGTTGGAAATTGCTGCACAGAGTTTTCTTTTCACGTGCGCGGCCACGCAGCTTAGAGGGAACATTTCTGAAGGCTATACAAGAATTAGAGCAGCATCACTGGAAAGAGTTCAAGGAGAGAGAGGCATCTCCATATCTTATCCATGAGTTGGCCTATCAAATTCCTGCGAACAGGATAACAAGCTTAGAAAAACAGATTCTGGGAAAGTGGGAATATGGTTAGGGAAATAAAGATTTAAAGTGACAGGGTTTAAATCACCATTGTGTAAGGCAGTTTAGTCCAGCAATTGGCAAAAATATAAAAGACTTAAAAACAAAACATTCCAATGGATTTTCTCTTTCTGACAGAGGACCTTTATGTTCTGAAGCCAAATTTTTGGTCAAGGTGAGAAATGAGTCTTGCCACTCATTTGTCAGCTGCAGCTCACTAAAGCAGCTCCCCTTTAATAAAATGTGTTAGTTGGAAAAAGTGCTATCGGGCTCCAGTTTTTTTTGTTACTGTAGACCAGGGCTGTCAAACTCCCGGCCCACAAGCCGGATGGGTCACGTGCTGGCCACGCCTGGTTTAGTTGTAAGTATACCCCAAAAGGACAGTGCCAGAAACCTCACAGCACCAGAAACCTCAGAAAACAGTGCCAAGAGACTCAAACCAGCCCTTCCCCCTTTAAGAAAACCCCAGGCAAAAGCACCAGTTGAAAGGAACTCTTAAGTAGAGCCATTAAGATAAGGGGAATCGGGCTAAAAATAAACTCTCCAAGGTAAACCGAAACTCTCTTTTTCCTGCCTCCCTGACAGGATTAACTCCCAGGACAGGAAAAACAAAAGACCTGGGACCAAGATTAACCCAGGAAAACAAAACCCAGGGCAATCAGAAACACATCAAAACCCATCAAGCTGCAGGAGCTTCAAAGGGGAATTAAGCATAAAAGGCTCAGAGTCACACTTCCAAGTTTGCTTGCAAGCCAGGAACGCTGGAGCTGTGTCACTACTTTTCTTGCCTTCCTGAATTAAAGGATCCCTTTTCTGGCAGCTGACTTCCATGTCTATTTCTTCTCAGCATCAGTGACTGCTTCCCAGCTGGGAAACGAACACAGGAAATTTTCTTCCAACATTTTGTTGTTGTTGTTAGTTGCGAAGTCGTGTCTGACCCATCGCGACCCCATGGACAACGTTCCTCCAGGCCTTCCTGTTCTCTACCATCCTCTGGAGTTCATTTAAGCTCACGCCTACTGTTTCAGTGACTCCATCCAGCCACCTCATTCTCTGTTGTCCCCTTCTTTTTTTGCCCTCAATCTTTCCCAGCATTAGGCTCTTCTCCAGTGAGTCCTTCCTTCTCATTTGGTGGCCAAAGTATTTGAGTTTCATCTTCAGGATCTGGCCTTCTAAAGAGCAGTCAGGGCTGATCTCCTCTAGGATCTTCAGGATCTGGCCTTCTAAAGAGCAGTCAGGGTTGACCTCCTCTAGGACTGACCGGTTTGATCGCCTTGCAGTCTTCTCCAGCCCCGTAGTTCAAAGGCCTCAATTCTTTGGCGCTCAGCCTTTCTTATGGTCCAACTTTCACAGTCATACATTGCAACTGGGAAAACCATAGCCTTGACTATACGCACTTTTGTTGCCAGGGTGATGTTTCTGCTTTTTAGTATGCTGTCTAGATTTGTCATAGCTTTCCTCCCCAGGAGCAAGCATCTTTTAATTTATTGGCTGCAGTCCCCATCTGCGGTGATCTTGGAGCCCAGGAAAATAAAATCTGTCACTACCTCCATTTCTTCCCCATCTATTTGCCAGGAATTGAGAGGGCTGGATGCCATGATCTTAGTTTTCTTTTTTCTTTTTGTTTAAACTTTTTATTTAAAAAAAAACCATAACAACACCAACAAATACACATATAAAACAAATATAAAACAAAACAGTGGGGGATCAAATTCCCCTTTTACAAGTCTGTATCGGTGTATATCGACTTTTTAAATTTTCCCTTTTAAATATTTACATATTACATTATACATTTTACTTCCCTTGTTCTTAACATATTTATATCTCGTATTCCTTATTTCTTATACTTTCTATAATGCTTCACATTGAATATTTATTGTAATAACTAAAATTATCAACACTCTTGTTTCCTCACTTTTAGCTCACCCCTAATATACGTCTTTTTATTTCTTCTTTCTATCCTCTAACCATTTGTATAGTTTATTCCATATTAAATAGTATTCCGTCTCTTCCTTTCCTCTTATTTCCTTTGTCAATTTGTCCATCTCTGCACATTCCAGAATTTTTCTTATTATTTCTTCATCTTTTGGTGTACCCTCATTTTTCCAATATTGTGCATAGATTATTCTCGCCGCCGTTATAATATGTATGATTAAATATTGTATTTCCTTCTTGTAAGTTTTTCCCAATATACCCAATAAGAATAGTTCCAGTTTCCAAGCTATATCCTCTCCCATTATTTCTTCTAACCATACATAATTTAATTTTATTCCAATATTTTTTTGCTATTGTGCAAGTCCACCATAAATGGTAATATGTTCCAAATCCTTTCTTACACTTCCAGCATGATGGGGATGTATTTGGGAACATCTTGGCTAATCTTGCAGGAGGTAAATGCCACCTGTAAAACATCTTGTACTGGTTTTCCTTGTACGCCGCAGACATTGTCAGTTTCAAATTTATTTCCCAAATTTTTTCCCAATTTTCCAAATCAATCTTATGTCCAAAATTTTTTGCCCACCGTATCATCGTTTCCTTGACCACCTCCTCTTCCATCTTATATCTTAATAAAAATTTGTAAATTTTACCAATCAGTTTTTTGTCAGTCCCCATCTGTGGTGATCTTGGAGCCCAGGAAAATAAAATCTGTCACTACCTGCATTTCTTCCCCGGCTATTTGCCAGAAATTGAGAGGGCCGGATGCCATGATCTTAGTTTTCTTAATGTTGAGTTTCAAGCCAACTTTTGCACTCTCCTTCACCTGCATCAAGAGGCTCTTTAGTTCCTCTTCACTTTCTGCCATTAGAGTGGTATCATCTGCATATCTGAGGTTGTTGATACTGCCAACATAGTGAAGGGGAAAAAAGTCCTGATACGTCACATGGTGACGTGAGTTTGACACCCCTGCTGTAGACTAATACAACTTTTCCTACCATGCTGCACAAAATACATAAAACTTTGTTTCCCTTTTTGCCTCCCTAGTTCTCTCTCTCTCTACACTAACCCTCTTGGTGGTTTTCTTAGCCCAAACTTCCCAGCTCACTAAACTATGGCTTCTCTTCCACTTCTAAACTCTAAGCAGCTCCTAAGCAATTTTTGGAAGACTTTCTGGTCTTTGTGTGGCACAGGAAGGAGAGATGTACTTCAAAGATTTTAGCCATCTCCATTTCTGGATAATACCTCAAGGTTCATAGGCAATTCAGAGGCATTCTATGCTATTTACCTAAATTTGATAGATATAAATTTTTCCTGTGTGCCTGTAAGGCTGGCTTCTTATGCCATGGTGTGTCTGGCTGCCAACTTTTTTAAAAATACAGATTAAATCAAGATCCCTCTAACAGTTACTGCTATTGAGCCAGGTTTCACCTAATCTGTACTTGTACATTTAGTTTTTCTTGCCTAAGTGTAAAACCTTATTTTTCTCTACATTGAATTTCATTTTGTTACATAGGCCCCAGTGGTCATGTCTGTCGAGAACCATTTGAATCTTGAGCCTATCTTTTGGGGTGTTGATTGTTTAGTGTTGTCTGAAAATTTGATGATTTCCCCTCCATTCCCCCATCTAAATCTTTTATGAAGATATTGAAGAATACTGCGCCTAAGACGGAACCTTGGGGTACCCCACTCCACACTTCCCTCCATGTAGATTAAGGATTAGATGTTGAGTGCTGTTTGTCAGCCAGTTACAAATCCATCTGGTGGTGATTCTGTCTACCCCACATTTTTCTATCTTACCAAGAAGTAGACTGTAGTCTACTTTATCAAATGCCTTTCTGAAATCCAATATACTATGTCCAGTCCACTGCATTTTGCTGGTCCACTAATTTAGTCACTTTGTCAAACGATGAAATAAGATTTGTTTGGCATGATCTGTTTTTGACAAACCCATGTTGGCTTATGGTTATAACTTTGCTTGCTTCTAGATGTTCGCAGATCTGTGCTTGATTATCTTTTCCAGGATCATCCCAGGTGTTGATGTCAGGCTGATTGTAATTTCCTGGATCTGTTCCCCCCCCCTTTTTTTTGAAGATGGAAATCACATCAGCTCTTTCCCAGTCCTCTGGTAGTTCCTCAGTTCTCCAGGATCTTTGAAAGATATGGTTCAATGGTTTCGAGATCACGTCTGCCAGCTCATTTAGAACTCTGGGATGTAATCCAGAGAACAATGGGCATGGTTGATTCCCCTAACCGAAAGTGAATAAGAAAGGCTTTATGCTAAATCTGTCAATTGATTTTCAATATAATTCCTATAGATCTTTAATTCTCGGGATCTTTAATTCTCGGCAAGCTTCATTGGCATTTAAACTTTGACACACACATATCTGATTGGAATTTTAATGACCTAACCAGAAGACTCTGAACCTGGACAACTTAAATGTGGACTTCAATTCCAGAGTTCCCAAGCCAGCATCCTTCTTAAAGATGCCAAAGTTGAGAAACACTGGATTGAAGCCTCAAATACAGATGTCTTTAGGAGAAATCTGTCCATTTATATAAATTATCTTATGTGCACTATCTGAATGATGCTCTAGATGGCAGCAAATATCTAAAAATCCCCTCTACTGGCAAAATTGGATCTCCTGATCGAAAACTTAAAATATGAAATACCTTGTCTAGAAATAGACACATGCTGTTGTGTATTCTTGTGCTGGGTTTTTTTAAAAATGTTAAGCTACGCTATAGTGATCTGAGTTCTGGGACTGTTCTTTGTAAGCAAAATTGCAAGCACTGCCAAACACATTCTAATTCAAGAGAGTTTTTGCAAAAGTTTAAATTCAAAGAATTGCTATTATACTCGGACATCCACAAAGGGGGGAGTTTAAAAAAAATTCAAGATGGTAGTTATGACTGTGCAATGAAAGCCTCACATGTTTTTGGGTGACTGTCCCTGGGTGGACCTGCTAAAAATAAATAAAAGGTAAACTAACAATTAGTGACACCAAGAACAGATTGCAGTTTGCTGTCTCTTGCTATTTTCTTGACTGAACACTTGCAACCTTCCTTTCTTTCTTCTGAAAGTGTGTTGGCATTTCACTGTGCATTTCTGTGCACTGTGTTGGAAGAAACGTCCATCTGCGTTCAATTCCAAGTGGGGAGAAAGACACTGGAAACATAGAGACTGCTTGGAAGGATGGTTTAATGGAGCAGAAGCATTAAGCACATGGTCCTGGTGCAGCTGAACACATGGAGTGGAGAGAGAGAGAGATTTATACCCTCTCTTGGGCCTTGCAAGAAATGTATCCTATGGGTTGTCAGACTCCCAGGGGGCTATGCGGGGGTCCAGCTAACCTTGTAGGCTGTCTGTGTCCCAGGCTTGGTTGAATCTTGCTGGGTGATGCAAGGGCAATTTCCTATTGTGGCTGAATGGCTTTGCCCTGAAGGATAATCCGATCATCCTGGAGCTGAAGGTCTTTAGTTTTGTAGATAGACTGGCCCAGTCATTTGTCTTGTAGATAAGCTGGCACCAAAATATCTGCTGGGGGCAGGGAGCTGGGGTCTTTTGTTTCTGTTTCCTTTAAGATTTTTTATTTCTCTTTTAGGGGAAATATTCTGCCTTTTTAATATTTCCTAGAATATTTCATTCTTCTAGGAGAGGGGTGGGTGCTAACTTTCTACAACTGTTTATAAAAATCTATAAAGCAGAGGCCATTTATTTGAAGGTGATTGATATTTTAAAATAATTTTCATCTCACTTAAATATGCTCCTATTTTTACAGTTGGGGGGGGAAGAGTGCTGCTTTTTGAAGCCATTTTACACAAAGCAGAACAGGAAAATTACAAGGAGGAATAATTGACAGTGTTATAGGATATAAATACAGCTATTAAAACAAATACCAAAGCATTTACTGGAGAGCGGTTACAGTTATTACGGGTGGGAGGAGAGATATGAAAATCTAACCCAATCCAAGGGGGTGGTTCAAAAAAGTCATAGAGATGACTGTGATTGTATGATCGGAGGTCTGCGTCAACTTTGACGTACAAATACTCCTACACAGAATTGAGTGTTTGTGATCCCTGTGAAGAGAAGAAATATATAAATACCTGCAAGAATGTCTGAAACTCCTCACATCATCTGTGACCTTCAGGTAGTCACAGCTGGCAAGCTGAATTCCACAGAAATTCAGGAAGAATGATGAGGGACAATGCTTTTTCTACGTCCTGAAAAAAATTCTGTTTGAAATGCATTATTTATTTTGCAAAGATGACTGGTTGGTCATGCATTTATTTTGGGATGGGATAGCCACATGCTTCCACATCCTGACCTGGTGGCTTTTGTTATTCTCTGATGACAGCCACCTCTCCTCACCCGCAAGGGGAAAAAATATGTGATATACTGTACAGTATTGTGGGTGTGGCTGCAGCAGAATAGCGTTTTGTTGCAATGTTTCTATCAACCTGCAGATGGCAGTAGAAGATAGCCTACAGGAAAAACTAAAGGTGTGCACAAGTGGAATTCAACTACTAAAGATGTTAGGATACATCTATGAAGCTTCTCAGCAATGTTACAGAAATGGTTTGCCTTGCCTCCTTCCAGAATATTTTTTTCAGTCTCGCCTGCAGCCGGAGGATGGGAGGTGTTGCTTCTCAGTACTAACCAGATCCAGCTGTGCTCAGTTTTTAAGCTTGACCAAATGTTGGCATCTGTTAAGGCATGAGAAAAACAACTCCCCTGAATCAGTGTTTCTCAACCTTAGCGACTTTAAGATAGGTGGACTTCAATTCCCAGAATTCCCCAGCCAGCATGAAGTCCATCCATCATAAAGTTGCTAAAGTTAAGAAGCACTGTCCTAAATTCTTCTTTGTGGATTTCCACATATTACAAAATTATGAATTGCTACATATTTTAGCCAGGGGTGAAATCCAGCAGGTTCTGACAGGTTCTGGAGAACCGGTAGCGGAAATTTTGAGTAGTTTGGAGAACCGGCAAATACCACCTCTGGCTGGTCCCAGAGTGAGGTGGGAATGGGGATTTTGCAGTATCCTTCCCCTGGAGTGGGGTGGGAATGGAGATTTTGCAATATCCTTCCCCTGGAGTGGGGTGGGAATGGAGATTTTGCAGTATCCTTCCCCTGCCATGCCCACCAAGCCACGCCCACCAAGTCAAGCCACACCTACAGAACTGGTAGTAAAAAAAATTGGATTTCACCACTGATTTTAGCTTTATTTTTTAAAGTTTACCATCTCTTAATAGGACCCAAATAATGAGGCCAGTATTTCCTGATATGCTTGCCTTCCTTAGCATGTTTTAATTCTAGTCAGTGTTATACTGTATTTCTGTCTCATTTTTTAAAATTTCCCCATTTCATAATAATATCCCTGGTTAAATACAAAATATTGCCCAAGGTAACCTTTTAAGCCACATCATATTGAACATTTGAGTTTCTAAAAATTAATATGAATTTGTTATCTTCTCAGAAATAAGCATAACTCTAGCATTTCTGCTAGATGAATCCTATTATTTATTAGAAAGTAAATCCTATTGAAAAAAAATTAGTTTGTCACTCTTCTTTGTAAATGTGACTGAGCAATTTTGCAATCTCAGAGCTCAATCCACTTTATCCCTATTTAGGGGTAAGTCTAGGGATTTGTTGTCAGGTAAATTCATATGCAGGTTTATGCTCTGTTAAAATGAATATGTTTTAGATTAAGAAATCATTTTTCCTCAGGCACTGAAACTGGCTGGATGACACTGAGCCAGTCACTCTCTCTCTGTCCTAGGAAGAGGGCAATGGCAAACTGCTTCCAAAAAATTTGCCAAGAAAACTACAGGGATTAGTCCAGGTCAACAAGAAGGCCCTGGAACACGCAGGCATGCACATACACACATATCCTCCCATCTCTGAACATAATCACTTCCTGTCTTGACTATTGCAACACGCTCTACATGGGGCTGCCCTTGAAGAGCATCCGGAAGCTCCAGTTGGTGCAAAATGCAGCAGCCCGCATGGTTTTGGGCAGACCCCGGTGGGCACATGTATCACCTCTCCTGTGGGAGCTGCATTGGCTATCAATTTGCTTCCGGGTGCAATTCAAGGTGCTGGTTGTCACCTTTAAAGCCCTTCATGGCTTGGGATCAGGTTATCTGAGGGACCGTCTCTTGCCGGTCACATCTACCCGACCCATCAGAGCGGGGAGGCAGGGAATGTTGTGGGTCCCACCCCCTAGGGAGATACAGCTGGTGGGACCCAGAAGAAGGGCCTTCTCTGTGGTCGCTCCCTCTCTCTGGAACATCATTCCCCCAGAGATTAGAATGGCCCCCACTCTAACACTTTTCCGGAAGGCGCTGAAGACCTGGTTCTGCCAGCGGGCCTGGGGAACCCACAGCGGGATGGAGCCTGTTAGATTGGGTGAATGGAAGAGGCAGACAGAGTGACTTCAAAACAACAGCTCTTTATTAGTCAAGTGCTAACAATCCAGCAAAAACCCTGTCTGACAGCCAGCCCTTTTATAGGGAGCTGTCAGACAGGCTAACCAATCAGCAGACAGTATTTTCCCTCCAGAATGGAGGACCTGACTGAAGCCTATGTGCTTCAGTCTGAGAATGTAACAGAGCCCATTAAATGGCTCGTGTGATCTGCTGTCGCCGTGGCGGGGGGTGGGGGGTGATTTTATTATATTATATTAATTTATTTGATCCTTTTTTATTAGTTTTATTGTTTTATATTCTGTAAGCCGCCTTGAGTCGCCATGTGCAAATAGGCGGCAATATAAATTAATAAACAAACAAACAAACAAACAAACAAACAAAGTGGCAGAAAGAGAAAACCAAACTTTTTTATCACACCAGTCTAGGCAACACCTGATAACTGTAAGAACCAAGACCTAGGAAGATTAGTCTTTGTTTCAGCATCCGAAGAAAAGGAGATTTTCTTTTTGTATTAACCATGAGGAAATGTCATGATAGGCCTTCACTCTGGTGCATTACTGAAGCACTTCAATATTTCCCAGTCACACAGTGGCTGTATTGAGGAAATGAGCATTTAAGCTCATTTCAAAGACACCAGGAAGTAGAGCTCAAAAGTGTTTCATTCCAAATGATTAATAAAAATCTTACTCCAAACGAAAGGCAGAGAAAGCAAACCAAGGTTGTTTTCAGATACTCTCTTGCCTGGGTTAAAGCCCCTTGAAGACTCCATTGGACTCGCACTGAGTAGACAGATTGAAGTTTGTGTAGCAAACCTTCCAGGGGTGAAATTCAGCAGGTTCTGACAGGTTCTGGAGAAACAGTAGCGGAAATTTTGAGTAGTTTGGAGAACCGGCAAATACCACCTCTGGCTGGCCCCAGAGTGGGGTGGGAATGGAGATTTTGCAATACCCTTCTCCCAGGAGTGGGGAGGGAATGGGGATTTTGCAGTATCCTTCCCCTGCCATGCCCACCAAGCCACGCCCACAGAACCGGTAGGGAAAATTTTTGAATTTCACCCCTGAAACCTTCCAATGGTTTCTGAATCCCTAGGATGAGATGGCCTATAAACAGACTAGCAAATTAGGCAAACTTCTCTGAAATTAGTGGACAGAGGTATTGACACTTTTGTGCAACAGGCCCAGAAACTGAGAATTGTAGCTGCAGTTATGAAAAACTAAAATTCAGTAGGATATAATTTAAAAAAAAAATGATTTGAAGTACAGGTAGGCCTTGACTTATGACCACAATCGAACCTAAAATGTCTGTTGCTAAGTGAGACAGTTGTTAAGTGAGTTTTCCCCATTTTACGACTTTTCTGGCCACAGTTGTTAAGTGAATCATTGCAGTTGTTAAAGTTGGTAATAAGGTTGTTAAGTGAATCTGACTTCCCCATTTATTTTGTTTGTCAGGTTGCAAAAGGTGGATCACATGCCCCTCGGACCCTGCAACTGTCATAAATACAAAACTGTTGCCAAGCACCCAAATTTTGATCACATGACCATGGGGATGCTGCAATGGTCATAAATGTGAAAAATGGTCATGAGTCACTTTTTCCAGTGCCATTATAACTACGGAAGGTCATTAAACAAATGTTGTAAGTCAAGGATTACCTGTACTAGAGTATTGATATCAGCTTTTAAATTTGTTTTTGTACTGCATGTCACAAGTCACTGATGCTAAAAAGGCATATATTGTAACCAAATAGGTTTCTCTCTGCCAGAAAGTAATAAATAAATATAAAACATATTCAAGTGTCTAGTAGGCATTTTAGTTAATAGAGACTGTAATTATCTTAACCGAAAATCAGTTCAAAATTTACATTATAAAATCCCATGATCTATCAATTCAATCTTATTCCTGGGGCAAAGTCTCCAGGAATATTTGTTCAATCAGCTTCAAAAATGACTGAGGCTCACTTCCTGAGGCTTGCTTCTGGTGAAGATGGCCAACTGAATATACGCCTGAAGGATTTTTTTGCTGGGCTCAACTCCTAACAGAAGGAACTGGCATTCCTTCAGTTTATATGACTCTCCTGGGCTAGGGAAAGTCTTAGAATTACCCCTCAAGATCCTCTGATACAGCTGAGGTCTGAAAGCAACTTCAGGAGCTGCGCTTCGAAGCAACTGCGTGCCGAAAGCTGGAGGGAGGGGCTGTTATTGAAGAAACAGCGGCTTTGAAATTTACTTTTCGAATGCACAGTAAAGTGTGCCTTTCATTTCTTAATCGCCTTTAAGGACTATTAATCTTTACTAGATTAAAAGAGTCTCTCTTTAGTCACTGCCTGGTACTTCTTTTTGAAGACCTGCGCCATTTTGGGGATTTCTTCAATGTTAAACAACAAGGAAGAAGGCTGCTAAGGCAAGCCAAAATAAGGAAGTGTGGAGCAAAAAAAACCAAAACAGTTGATGGAGAAACATAAAAGCAGAAAGTTGTGGTTTTAGTTTATTATTTGTAGTAATTTGTAGCTTCCTCTGCTTTGCTGTGGGTGCTAAAACTTTCTGGTTTTTATGATTCCTGAACGACTAGCAATTTCTAAGTGACTTACAAAAAAGCTACTCTTTGACCAAAGATGGAATCAAGATGGAGGAGAAAATTATTAGAGATATATTTGAAAATTTTCTAAATAAAATTCACCAGTTTGTAGATCAGCTGTGCTCCAAGGATGAACTACCAAGGCATTTTCAAAAGTAGCTGAAAATACAGAATTTTGGAATAAAACCTGACGCCAACTCTTATTATGATGGTTTAAATATAAATCTCTCAAAACAACTAAAAGAAGAGCTTCAAGAAAATCTGCAACTGTTAAAAGTACAAATCTGGGACTTTTTCTTTAAGGACATTAACAAGGTTGAGAAATCCATGAGAAAAAGGGAAGCTTATAACTATGATGAACTTTCCAGAGAAGAAAAATATTTTATTCCATGAAGACAACCGGGCCTCCCTGGGTGCCTGCAAGGGCCAGGAGTTGCTGCAGGCTCCGAGGCTGCAGGCACCCAGGGAGGGGGGGGGAAACGCTGCCCGACTGCTCCCTCCCAATGCAACCTTGGAAGTTTGGGGGTGCAATTTGGGGTGGCAGGTGGGGCAGGGGCCGCAGGGCACTTGCAAAAAGTTCTGGCACTCGCAAGAAGTTTTTCTTTACTGTGCAAGGGCCAGGAGTTGCTCCAAGGCTGCAGGCACCCAGGGAGGGGGGGGAAACACTGCCCGACTGCTCCCTCCCGAAACAACCTCGGAAGTTTTCAAGCTCGTCTGGAGAGGCATTTTCTTTTAAAGAAAACCCCGAAAAAGCCGCAAGATCCGGAGCTGCCAATCTCTGGTAAGATGCGCATCTCATGGCCCACCCCACCCCGTCCTATCCCAATCAAAAGCAGCCACTTTCTTGGGCAGGCGGGTCAAAGGGGCAGGCGGGACCCAGACAGAAAACCTCTCCACATGCAAACAGCGAAACAGATCTGGCCGGGGAGGGGAGGGGTGCAGAGAGAAAGGGGGGTCGGCTGAAGACCTCTCCGTCCCCAACCCCGAAGGTGATCTTTTTTTCACTGTGGTTTGCACAAGTAGGGGTTTTTATGGGGTTTTTGTATGCATGCGTGTGCCATCTATATGTGTGAATTTAATGGACACACACGAGCAACTTTATAGAGAGAGATGCATGGAGTTGCTTGTGTTGCTTCATCGTGCTGTTACTTGGTCCAGATATTTTAGGGATCCCCTCCAATATTGCACCTAAGCCGCAATAGGAGGAACCCGGGGTGGGGTGGGGGCGGCACGTGTGTGTGTGTGTGTGTGTGTGTGTGTGTGTGTGAGAGAGAGAGAGAGAGAGAGAGAGAGAGAGAAAGAGAAAGGAAGGAAGGAAGAAAGAAAGAGGAAGAGTGTGTGTGTGAGAGAGAGAGAGAGAAAGAAAGAGAGAAAGAGAAAGAAAGGAAGAAAGGAAGAAAGTGGAAATGTATGTGTGTGTGTGAGAGAGAGAGACAAAGAAAGAAAGAGAGAAAGAAAGAGAAAGAAAGAAAGAGACAAAGAAAGAGAAAGAAAGGAAGGAAGGGGGAGAGAGAGAGAGAGAGAGAGAGAAAGAACTCTGTGCTATTATTTTTAATTGTTCCATTATTTATCATGTGTTAATATTTTACACTGTCCCTACACCTAGAGTGATTTTACTGCCTTTCTTTTGCCCAGGGCTACCACATATTTTTCAGGGATTTACATGCATTCAATGTCTATAGTCTAGAGCATAAATATGTGTGTGTTTATTTTGTACATCAGGTTGCATAAGTCCAGCTTAATATGCTATTCCTGGTATGTGATGTTTTGTATACAGAGAAAGAAACACTCTTGTGATCTTTGACTTTTAGGCTTGCTGTCAAACATCAGCCATAATACTAATTTCTGTTTTGAACAATATGCAGGTTGTATTACACAAATGGTTATTATATGTGAAATTATTCTGACTGAAATATTTCTGCTCTTTGTCAAAGCTTTTTTTCCTTTTTCTTCTTTCAGTGGTCCATTAAAGTACATCTATAGTATGTAGATAATAAAGGTGAAAAAAGGTGAACAACATTTTTACAGAACTATAGATACGTTGAGGCTGGGTGTGACAAGGAATGGCTGGGAGGAGAGGGGCCAGGTGAGGCACCCCTTGACGTGAGTGACATTGAGTTGGCCATGCCCACCCAGTCACATTACCACCAAGCCTCGCCCGCCGAGTCACATGACCACGAAGCCACACCTGCCCAGTCACATGACCATGAAGCCACACCCACCATCACATGACCATCAAGCCACACCCACAAAATAAGTCACGCCCACAGAACTGGCAGTAAAAATAATTAGAACCCACCCTTGGGCGGAGCCTCCCGCCGCTGCTACCAGTTCGCCTGAACCGGGGCGAACCAGTAGCAACCCACCACTGACTCACAGCCACTAACTGGCCTGCAGCCAATTTAGTCTTAATCTCCACTCCAGAGTTTTGATTTCATCTGGGCTGTTACTTGGATCCCTGACAAGATGTTGCATCTGTAGTTTAGTAAAGAAAATAATAAGGAAAACAACCTTATTCTTAAACCCATGTGCCATTTCTATGTGACTAACTCTCTGAAACAGATACAGATGACTGGGTTTTGGTTGTGTGTGTGTATGTGTGTGCGTATTTGGGTAAAGGTTTAAAATATCATGACTTGCATTATTTTCAGGCACACTGCACTCAAAAGCAATATACTTAATATTTTATCCAGGTAAGTTCAGCTTCAAATGTGCAATAAACATAACTAGAAGTGTGTTTTCCAATTAAAATGCTGTAGAAATGTACTTCAATATATTGCTTTGAATTAAATACTTCTTGGCACTTAATTGCGTTTTGCTTGCCATTTTTCAGATATGTTTAAAAATAACTCGATAGGCTGGATCACAAAATGGCTCAACAGGGTTTTAAAACTGCTTGTTGTTACCATGAAGCTGAATTGTTCAGCACTTGGATAAATCTCACTTAACAGTTCCCATTGGAGAATACTTACAAATATTTCTTTATTTATATACCGCTGGCTACTAAAGTCACTCAGTCATTACAGGGAAAAGGAAGGAAACCAAGACATTAAAGACAGCTGAAATAGCAACTAAGACAAAAAGTAGCATAGGTAGAAATAGGAATCAACATTTAGAATTAACAGTTCAAAGCTTGTCCTAAAAACTGGGTTTTAAGGGCTTTTTAAAAAAGCAAGCCAATAAAGAAGTTAACCCTTTCAGCTCTTCAAAGAACAAATTGCCAATAGAATTCAATATCCATAAGCATACTACGTCCACAGCATTTCCCTGATTCAGTAAATTAGTTTGTCAAAGAAGGCAATAAGGTTTGTCTGGCATGAACAATTTTTAACAAACTCATGCTGGCTTCCAGTTCATTTCTAGGTGCTCAGTTCTCTACTTGATTATCTTTTCCAGGATTTTCCCAGACAGTGATGTCAAGCTGAGTGGCCTATACTTTCCTGGATCCATTTTCTACCCTTTTTGTAAGTTGGAACCACATCAACTCTTTTCCAGTCTTCTGGTAGTTCCTCTGTGCTACAAGAACTTTGAAAGATTGCATTCAGTGGTTCCAAGATTACATCTGTCAGCTCAGGGGTGGTTTTCACTTACGTTCCCTACCGGTTCGCAAATGTGAGCGTGCGCCTCCGCACATGCTCACAGCCAGCCGTGCATGCGCTTTACTCTTGCGCGCGCCTTCTGTGCATGCACCCAGCCTTAAAAATGTGGCTAAATAGGAAGGCATTACGTCCAGGCGGGTGGCCAGGCCCACCCACAGTCGCCGCTACCAGTTCACCCAAACCGGTCCGAACCGGTTGAATACCACCTCTGTGTATTCTACCAATTTTAAATATATACTACATTCCTTTTCCCATATCATTCATCACATCATCATAATCAAATACTACAACTACACATATTAATCTTAACACAATCTACTTATACATATCATATTTCCCATTTTTCTTCTTTAATTATTCCTTTAACCATTTTCATTTAGTCTCCCATACACTCCACTTCTTAATGTTTCCCTCTCATCCTCACATCCTCTTATCTTTCTTTTCTTCTTTTTTAATTTTATAATTATTATATCTTTTCTTCTGTCTTAAGATCCCATCTAATCTCTTCTCTTTTCTCTTTTCCCACTTATTCAGTTCCCCATTACCATGCCCAGTATACTCATTTGTCTCTTTTGAACCTAATCTCTTCCCTTTTTGTTTTGTTCTGTGTTTCTTTCCTCCCTTCCCATTTTTACCACTGCTAACCCCACTGTAATCATTAACCTTCCCCTTTCTTCCCTTAATTACTTTTTCCCTAATCCGTCTCTTTTTTGCATTATTACTTCCAATATCAAAGTCAATGTTATTTTCTTCAATGATGAGTCTTTGCTTCTCTTTTGTATTTTCTCTATTCACTTGGGTATATTCCAATATATTTTCTGATTCTTCAAACTTAAATAGTCCATGTATCTCTTTAATCATTTCTTTCAGTTCATTGATCATTTCAATTACCTCCTGGGACATTTTGTTATTTCCACAATATTCTAACTTCAATGTAAGGTTCTGTAAGTCCACCACCTGTTGCCGGGATCAAACCTCTAAGAAGCAAACAAGTCCTCCTTAAAGCTTCTCACAGCTTGTAATCCAAGGACACTATGTGGAAAACAAAAGTGATCTTACAGCTCCCAAGTTATTTGTTGAATTTTTTTTTCTGCCAGTAGGTGTCTCACTCTGCAACTCCAATCCACAGAATAACGAAAATAAAAACTTTCAATATAAATCCACGTTTTGAACCTTGTTTTGCACTTTTCTATGTTCTTCTTTCAATACTCCAAATTTAATATTACTTCCAATCTTCTTAAACAACTACTTTCTTTTGGGTTTCTTCTCAAAATGCTTTAATAGTCTCAGTTTCCATTTTGGGCTTGTGTTTAAACTGCTTCTTTCACTTCCCCCCCACATCAAATCAGCTGCTAATTCTTCGCTGGGATAACTTCCAAGTTCTTTAAACTAATTTTTTCTTTAATATATATTGGCCAGTCACTCACCCGATGTCGATACTCCACTCAATTCACCGCTCCTGCACAAATCTTATTCCAGTTGCCCCAGCTTGTGATGGCCGCCATGGCCACTGCCACCGCTGCCAGTTCGAAGAGCTTTATCTCCGACTTCCGAGGGATTTGCCTACCCCTCTTGGTCTTCTGAGATGCCTCTCCTTCTTCTCTGTCCCTACAGGACAGATCTGGTCCGAAAACCCCCCGACAGCAGTTTGTCAGACTGGAATTTCGCTGGGCTCATCAGAGCCAGCTATTTCCAGACTGTATTGCTGCGATGCTTCCTGTTTCTCCTCTTAATGTTATATCCCTTCCAGGATGTCTCAATTGAACTTCAATTTAGTGGCCATCATCCAGTTTATGTTGATAGTCACATATTAATTAAACAATTCTGACTCTTCTAATTTAATAAATATCTGTGATTGGCACGTTAATTGACTAATGATGAAGAATCTAAACATCTGAATGACCTTATTCAGTTTCATGTTGATATTAAATAGTGTGGGAGACAAATGGAAACAATGGCAGATCAAAACATAAATGCTATGGAACTGAACAATCATCTCTCACACCATCTTCACTCCTCAAAATCTGATCTTCTTTCTCCCTAGAAAATTGTTTTACTCCTCAGTCTTAAATGTGAGCGAGATTTCATTCCTTGTTCCATTGTGGGGAACATTGTGTGTTAAATTCTTTTAATTGTTAGAAGAGTTTAGTAAGATATTATTAGAATTTTTTTAGTAGAATATGAAGAAAAATGACACCAGAGATTTATATATTCCTTTTTCCTGTCATACCTCATTCATAATGACAGTGGTACTAAAAGAAAATTCGGTCTCCTGTGCATTTATTAATTTGAAGTACTGAACTCATGTCAGAGGAAAGCTCTAAATAGCTCTAAAATTTATTTCTTAGACAGAAATAACTTGCATAAACTTTCAAATATGTTCCCTTAATTCAAAGGAAAGCATTTAATCTCCTCTTCTAAACAGTAAAATTACAGGGATTAGTTTTAGTGCTAAAACCCCCTGCACCCCTAGTGCTAAAACAGCTTTTCCTGGTCAACTATGTCGTACAACTAGGGGAGAGTTGATTAAAAGAAGATAAATATACTAGTGCAGTCCTAAAAAATATATTAGTGCAGTCCTAAAAAACACTTAGTCAGACATATAAGAAGAAACAGAATGGACAACTTGGCATGGCCAGCTCAGTGCAGCTGGCTCACCGCTGCCAGCTCACCACCACCAAATTGGACCCTTATAAAAGGAAAAAAGAATGACATTGCTATAGGCATATACTACAGGCCACCCAACCAAGCAGTAGAAATAGATGAACTTTTTGCTAATCAGTTAACAAATTGTTGGAAGAAAAATCCAGTCCGGTTCCAAGTCGGGAGAAAGATGCTGGAAATAAAATGGAGGCTGGCTGCAGGAAAGAAGGCCTCTGTTTATTTGGATGCCAAAAACTTCAGTGACAGCAGTATGTTTCTAGGGGGGGGGGGATGACAAAATGGGGTTGAGATAGGTGAGCTTCTATATATTCTTTGGGGCTTTGTGATTATGATGCCTGTTTGTTGTGAAATGTACTTTGACCTGTGCTTGAGTGTGCCCTTTTAGTATTCTAATTATTGTATGCTTCATGAATCTGCATACATGAAGTCAGGAAAGCAAAGACTCAACAAACACTTGCAACAAAAGTCAAAGATAATAAGTTTCTTTCAACTTATAAATAACAAGAAAAAAGACAAGGAAACAGTTGGTCCACTAAAAAAGAGTCAATAGCAAGGAAGTAACAGGCAGTAGAGAGAAAGCAAAATTGTTTAACTCATTCTTTGTATTAGTTTTCACGCAAAAAGAAACTATAGCCCAATCTACCACCCAAAACATAACTGTAAAAGACCGACTAGAAATAAAAATTAAAATAAGCAAGAAAATTGTAAGAGAACACCTGTCAGATCTTGATGAATATAACTCACCAGGACCTGAGAGAATACATCCTAGAGTTCTGAAGGAGCTGGCAGATGTTATCTCAGAACAATTGTATCATATCTTTCAAAAATCCTGGAGCATCGGGGAACTACCTGAGGACTGGAAAGAGCTGATGTGTTTCCCATCTTCAAAAAAGGAGGGGGGAAAAAACCAGACTCAGGAAACTACAGACCAATCAGCCTAGCATCAATACCTGTAAACATAATAACACAATAATATAATAAAAAAACAGATTTGCGATCATTTAGAAATAAATAAAGTTATAACTAGAAGCCAAAACAGGTTTGTTAAAAACAGATCATGCCAAAACAATCTTCTTTGACAAAGTGACTAAAGTAGTAGATCAGAAAAATGCTGTGGACATAGTATACTTAGATTTCAGTAAGGCATTTGACAAAGTAGACTGCCTTCCCCGTAAGCTAGAAAAATGTGGGAGAGACAGCATCACCACCAGATGGATTTGTAACTGGCTGACAAATTGTACTTAACAAGTAGTTCTTAATGGTACTACATCTACATGGAGGGAAGTAAGCAGTGGGGTACCACAAGGTTCCATCTTAGGCCCAGTACTCTTCAATATCTTCATAAATGATTTAGGTGAGGGAATAGAAGAGGGACTCATCAAATTTGCAGATGACACTAAGCTAGCAGGAATAGCCAACACCTCAGAATCTAAAAAGATATTGACAGACTTGAACAATGGGCCCTATCAACAAAATGAAATTTCATGTGGAGAAAAGCAAGGTTTTAAACGTAGGCAGGAAAAACCAAAGGTACAAGTAGAGATTAGGTGAAACCTGGCTCAAAAACAGTAACTGTGAGAGGGATCTTGGAGAGCTAGTGGATGATCACTTAAATATGAGCTAGCAGTGTGCGGCAGCAGCCAAAACTAATACAATACATCCTTGTTTGTACAAACAGAGGCGTAGAATCAAAATCACTTGAACTTTAGTAAGATCACACCTGGAATACAGCATCCAGTTTTGGTCACCACAATATAAAAAAGATGTTGAGACTTTGGAAAAAGTGCAGAGAAGAGTAACTATGATGATTAAAGGCCTGGAGACTAAAACATGAAGAATGGTTGCAAGAACTGGGTATGGCTAGTCTAGAGAAAAGAAAGACTAGATAGCAGTATTCCAGTATTTGTGAGGCTGCCACAAAAAGGAGGGGGTCAGCTTATTTTCCAAAGCACCAGGGGTCGAGACAAGAAACAATGGATGGAAACTAATCAAGGAGAGAAGCAACCTGGAATTATGGAGAAACCTCCTAAGAGTGAGAACAATTAACCAGTGGAATAGCTTGCCATCAGAAGTTGTGGGTGCTTCATCACTGGAGGTTTTGAAGAAGAGATTGGGCAGCCAGTTGTCTGAAATGGTATGGGGTCTCTTGCTTGAGCAGTTGGTTGGACTAGAAGAACTCCAAGGTCCCTTCCAACTCTATTCTGATTGAATTGAATTGAAAAAAAACAACCTCCTCTGCCAACTCACCACCCAGTCATTACAGCACAACTCAACATAGCCAATTCACTGCAGGGACAATTTGCTACAGGTGGCCAGAGGGAGAGTCAGGCAGGCAGGCAGGCGAGCGATAGCCAGAGTGCAGTGTAGCGGTGGCAGCTGGAGGCTTCCCACCAGAGGGAGAGACTCAAGATACAGAAGGATCTTGACAGACTAGAACATTGTTATAGAGAGGGCCCAGTGTTCAAATCTATCAAGTTCCTTGATCCTATCTTCCAAGGTGTTAACAATTTCCCCTAGCATGGTGTCATCTGCAAGTCTGATGAGTTCCCCTTCTATCCCCTCATCTAGATCATTTATAAATAGCAATAGCAATAGCACTTAGACTTATATACCACTTCATAGTGCTTTACAGCCCTCTCTAAGCGGTTTACAGAGTCAGCATATTGCCCCCAACAATCTGGGTCCTCATTTTACCCACCTCGGAAGGATGGAAGGCTGAGTCAACCTTGAGCCTGGTGAGATTCGATCTGCCAAACTGCTGGCAGCCGGCTGTCAGCAGAAGTAGCCTGCAGTACTGCACTCTAACCACTGCACCACCGTGGCACCGCGGATGTTGAAGAGTCTTCATTGAGGACTACACACTGAGTACAGTTGGTCAAACAGCTGTGAATCCATAGATGTAGTTCCATTGAGTACTACATGCTGGGTATCATTGGTCAGACATTGTTTCTCTTCTGTTTTATATATCTCAATCATTTCCTTTTCTCCTCTCTCTTTTTAGGTTATCCATTCTCTCTCTGTTTCCTTACTCCCTTCACTCTCTGTTTTGGCTTTCTGGCTGCTTTCTAATAAGGAAATGCCCAGTTAACTTCGTACAATCTGGAGTACAATCAAGTGACTAAGGCATGAGTGACCATGAGCAGAGCCTCACAGATCTTCCTTCTCTTGTGCTCTTAAAAGTTTACTCCTCAGTTACTTCCAGTAGTCTAGATATCCCCATTCCCAAGCACTCCCACGGCTATTCTCTACAAATACTGATGGACTCATTGTGCTTTATATAAACACATTTTAAGTGCATTTATTGCTTGTTTTCCTATCTAATAATCAGGGGTGGGCTTCAAAAATTTTAGCAAGGGATTCTCTGCCCAGTTGCTGGGTGGGCGTGGCCATGGTGGGCATGGCTTAGTTGGCCTCCTGAACCATGGGGGGGGGGGTTTTGCCTCAAGCCTCCGGGAGTGCGAAAACGGCCTCCCCAGGCTCTGGAGGCCATCTGGAGGCCGGAAATAGGCCCGTTTCCAGCCTTCCCGAACTTCCGGTAGGCCCGTTTTTTGCCCTCCCTGAGCCTCCACGCCAGTGTTGGATTGCTGCCGGTTCGGACCGGTTTTCCCAAACCGGTAGCGGAAATTTGCATCCGCTTGCCCAACCAGCAGCGATGGCCGGCTGTCCACGTCCCCGAACCAGTTCTCCGGTTGCCGTGGCTGGAAAAGAACCCTCTGCACATGCGCAGAGGCTTCTGTGCATGTGCAGAGGGTTATTCCTGCATCGTGATGCAGGCGCGTGAGTGAAGCGAGTGCACGCGTGCAAAACATGCACTTCTGTCGTGATGCAAACCGATAGGGAAGGTAAGCCCTGCACTTACCTGCATCCAAAACTGGCCGCGTGGGGACTCCTGGGAGGGGCAGGGCGGGGTGGACAGAGCCAGCCAGGAGTGGTATTTGGGGTTTCTCCGAACTGCACAGAATTTTAGCTAGAGGTTCTCCCGAACCTCTGCGAACCCCCAGCAGCCCACCCCTGCTAATAATCCTATGTAAAAATGGTTCCATCAATCAGTTTGATGTTGGCTTGATGCTCAAAACGTTGTTGCATTGTGAAAAACATCTCTAGGGTTCATTTTTTGCTCATTCCAATGCTAATATGATTTTATTTTTCTTGGACAGTTGATGGGGGCAGCTGAGGTCTGCAACATGTACAGGTGAAGAATGGATAGTGATGTGAGGCAGACATGTTGAAATGGAAGCAAAATATAAGCCTGTTCATTTGCCTCTGCCAACATTGCTTTGGGGATTGGTCTTCCTCCCTCCCTGGGTTCAGTTTATGCCAGCCTTATTATTAGTACTTTGCAGTAAGGAGGGGAGGTAATTGCACATATTTTGTTCCCAGCAACTTGTTTCTGGCTGTAATGGAATCTTGCTTTTGTCTCTCATTTTCAGACAAGATGATAAAAAGCAGGAGATGAGATGGGAATGTTTCAGGTTACCAACGTATCATTCATTAAATTATTTCCTCTCTTCTTGTAGCAGAAATAGGCTTGAGAAAATGGATAGCATCCACTCATGGCTGATTAATAACCTGCAAGCCAGGGGTGAAATCCAGCAGGTTCTAACAGGTTCTTGAGAACCGGTAGCGGAAATTTTGAGTAGTTCAGAGAACCAGCAAATACCACCTCTGGCTGGCCCCAGAGTGGAGTGGGAATGGAGATTTTGCAGTATCCTTCCCCTGCCATGCCCATCAAGCCACACCACGCCCACCAAGCCACGCTCACAGAACCGGTAGTAAAAAAATTTGGATTTCACCACTGCCGCAAGCTGTTCATTTAGTATTAGGAATTTAGAGGGTTTGTACCTATGCCCAAAGTCAAAGGAACAGAGCACTTCCTACCCAGGTCCTTTAATTTGGGATAGGCAAACTCTGGGGGCAAAGTATATATTTGGAATTCTGAGAGCAACTTATAAGCTGCCTTGCCATGTTTGTCTGTTGATAAAATGGCTGTCACTATGATACTCAGGTGCCTTTTGGTTTTTAATAAAGAGTTTACTATGGCATGGGTAGAATGGGTGGATTGTTTGGTGAGACTGGTATAGTGGTACATCTGCAAGAAGTGGATATACTTTGGGCATGTAGTGCAAGCAATTGAGAGCTTAGATAACGCAACTACTATACAAGTAGTCCTTGACTTACTAGAGTTCTTTTAGTGGCCATTCAAAGTTGCAACAGTACTGAAAAAAATGACTTAGGACAACCATTGCAGCATCCCCACAGTCATGTGATCAAAATTCAGACTCTTGGCAACTGACTCATATTTATGATGATTGCAGCATCCTGGGGTCATGTGATCCAGAGGTGGGTTCCTCCCGGTTCGGACCGGTTCTATAGAACCGGTAGTAACTTGGCGGCCTGGGTCGCTAGAACTGGTTCTGCCACGCCTGCCATGCCCCCGAACTGGTTCTTTTGGCGGTGCCATGGGCGCCGCCATCTTGTTTTTTGCTTCTGCGCATGCGCAGAAGCTTTTTTAAAGCACTGCGCATGCGCAAAGTGCCCATGCGGCGTGACACTGAGCGAACCGGCAGCGAAGAAAACCAGAACCCACCCTTGATATGATCCCCTTTTGTGATCCATCGACAAGCAAAGTCAATGGGGAAGCCGGGTTCACTTAACAACCATGTTACTAAATTAAGAACTGCTGTGATTTGCTTAACAACTGTGGCAAGAAAGGTCATAAAATGGGGAAAAACTCACTTAACAATTGTCTCAGCAACAGAAATGTTGGGCTCAATTGTGGTCATAAATTAAGAACTACCTGTGCTTAGCAAGACTGAGAAACAGAGAATTAGAAAGATAAATAAAATGGATGGACAGGATCAAGGAGTTCACTGGAAAGTTCTGGAGTGCTATGGATTATTGTCACAAAGAGATTGAGATGATGGACATTGCCAATCAATCCAGTGGTTAGGATCAACTCTTTTTTTTTTTAATTTCTTTATTAATTTTCAATTTTTTTCCAACAATTACAATAACTCCTTAAACAATTCTACATCTACTTATTTACATTGATTTCCTGTTAGTACAATACAATATTTACAATATTCTGTGTCTTTATTTCATTTTATCCTTTTTGTTTTCTATCTTCAATCCATTGATACCAATTTTCCCATATTTCATAATATTCTGAGTCTTTTTGTCCTCTTAGTTCTATGGTTAATTTGTCCATTTCTGCGCAGTCATAAATCTTCTTAATTATTAAGCTTTCAGTTGGTGGGTGAGGATTCTTCAAACAATGTGCAAACGCAAGTACAATATTCTGTGTCTTTATTTCATTTTATCCTTTTTGTTTTCTATCTTCAATCCATTGATACCAATTTTCCCATATTTCATAATATTCTGAGTCTTTTTGTCCTCTTAGTTCTATGGTTAATTTGTCCATTTCTGCGCAGTCATAAATCTTCTTAATTATTAAGCTTTCAGTTGGTGGGTGAGGATTCTTCAAACAATGTGCAAACGCAAG
>QLTV01014916.1:4320199-4331608 GCA_003457575.1 Thermophis baileyi | reverse complement strand
TAAAGTAGACCAGTAGACCATGACCTACTACTAGAAAAAGTAGAAAAATGTGGGTTAGACAGCATCACCACCAGATGGATTCGTAACTGGATAACTCCAAATTCGTAACTCCTTTTCTTGTATTTCCTTTGTAAGTTTGTCCATCTCTGCACACTCTAAAACTTTTCTAATCACGTTTTCTTCCGTTGGTGTATTATTATTTTTCCAATTTTGTGCATATATTATCCTTGCCGCTGTTATGATATGTATAATTAAATATTGTCTTTTTTTCTCATAAATCTCTGGGAGTATTCCTAATAAAAATATTTCAGGCTTCATCTCTATATGCTGTTTAGTTATCTCTTCCAATTGTGTTCTAATTTTACTCCAATATTGTTTTGCTTTGGGGCACGTCCACCACATGTGGTAATACGTTCCCTGATTTTGTTTTTGATTGGGGAACATCTTAGCCAATCTCGCCGGTGGAAGATGCCACCTATAAAACATTTTATACATATTTTCCTTGTAGGCTACAGACATTTTCAGTTTATAGTTTGTGTTCCATAATTTCTCCCATTTATCCAATTCAATATTATAGCCGAACTTTTTGGCCCAAATTATCATATTTTTTTAACTATCTCCTCCTCCATTTTGTATCTCAATAGGTAAATATAATTTTTTGTTATCAATTTGTCCTCTGTGCCTTGAAGAATTTTATCTAAATCGTATGTTTCTTTTTGAAATCCATATTGTTCTAAGTCTGTCCTGTATCTGGATTGTATTTGCATGTATGGCCACCAATCAATGTCTGTACCCTGTTCTTTTAGCTCTTGTCTTGTTTTCAGTTCCCCTTGACCATTTAGTAAATCTTTGTATCTCTTAATTTTGTCAATATTCAATACGTTTGGGTATATTAATGCCTCCATTGTTGACAACCATTCTGGAATTTTATTGTAATGATTCTTTTTTATTCTTTGCCATGTTTGTAGTAGTGCATCTTTAATTAAGTGTCTCTGGAAATAACTATGTTGTCTGTGTTTTCCATCCCATAGGAAGGCATGCCACCCAATTTGTAAGTCATGCCGCTCTAATGTTAAAGTTCTTTTATTCTTTAGTTCAATCCAACCTTTGATCCAGATGAGTTGTGTTGCCTGGTAGTATGACTCCCAATCTGGGAGCCCGAAACCTCCTCTTGCTCTACTGTCTTGCAATGATTTTAATTTAATTCTCGATTTCTTCCCTTGCCAGATGTAATTCGCTATTAATTTGTTTAAGTCTTTGAAGAAATTCTTCCCTAATTTTATAGGCATTACTTGGAAAAGAAACAGTATTCGTGGTAAAATGTTCATTTTAATCGATGCTATTCTTCCTATGAGAGATAATTGTACTTTTTTTCCAAATTTCTAAATCTTTTTTTATCTGTAATATTAGTTTGTTATAATTATCCTCTTTGATCGCCAAACATTTAGGCGATAGCCAAATTCCTAAGTATTTTACTTTTTTAGTTGTTTGAATGCCCATTTTATCTTCCAATTCATTTTCCTGTTTTTTAGTAAGATTTTTCGTTAATGCCTTTGTTCTTAGTTTATTAATTTTTAATCCCGCTACTCTTCCATATTCTTCTATTTGTTGTATTAGTTTGGGTCCTGTCTGTATCGGTTGCTCTAAAATGAATACCAGGTCATACCACGCTTGGGCTTTGTATTCTTCTTGTTTTATTTTCAAACCTTTTATTTCCTTTTCACCCCTAATTTTATTTAGCAATACCTTTTATGTTAATATAAATAATAAGGGTGATAGAGAACACCCTTGTCTCACTCCCTTTGCTATAATGAATTTTTCAGTAATATCTCCGTTTATTATTATTTTTGCCTTGTATTGAGTATATTTTTTCTACCATCCTTACGAATTTCTCTCCAAATTTCATGTTTTCCAATTGCAATATAATGAATTGCCAATTTAAGTTATCAAAGGCTTTTTGGGCATCCAGGAATATTAATGCGGCTTGTTTATCTGGATGTGCTTCGTAGTATTCTAATATATCTATTATAGTTCTCATATTGTTTTTTATTTGTCTTTTTGGTAGAAATCCATTTTGGTCTGGGTGAATGTACTCATTTATCACTTTTTTGAATCTTTCCGCAATTATTGATGTGAATGTTTTATAATCTGCATTCAATAGTGAGATGGGTCTGTAATTTTTAATTTGTTGTTGGTCTGAATCTTCTTTTGGGATGAGGGTGATGAGTGCTTCTGTCCAAGAATTTGGTATTTTTTTTCTTCTCTTCTATAGTATATCTCTCCCTCCTCATCTTGTAGCTGGTGTATTATTCTTTTCTCTTTTTCTTTTTTTAATTTGTATGCTAACCATTGCCCCGGTTTGTTTGCGTGTTCGAATAAATTTTGCTTTGCTATTTTAATTTTCTGCGCCATATCAACTTGTGTTGCCAAATTTAACTTATGTCTTATTAAGTCTCTTTTTTCTTTAATTTTGTTATTTTGGGGCTCCTTCTGTAAATCTAATTCTAATCTTTTAAGTTCTTCTTGCCAATTATCTTGCTCTTGGTTTTTTTTTAAAATTTCTTTTGCCATTTATGCAATTGTGAGCCCTCGTATGTACGCTTTTGCGATATCTCATAGATTTTGGAGCAATGTTTCTTCTTTTATATCTATCCTAAAAATATATATTCATTTCCTTTTCAATCATTTGTGTGTAATCTTTCTCTTTTAATATTTCTTTATTTCTTTAAAAAATCTTATAAAGAAGTAATAACAGTATACATTTTCAAAGATGTGAAAACTGGAAAAAATTTTTAATAAAAAACCCACATTTTAATTAAGCAAAAAAAGCTGATAATAAAGGACTGTCCAGACTTGACAAGATAGACAATACATTTTATAAGTTGGCTTCATTCCCCATCGAGGACTCCACAGCATTTTAATTATTCTTACAATATATCTTGAATAAGAAAAAAAGAATATTAACTTTTTTGCCCTTTCCTTTAATTACTGTTCTTTCTAAGCTCCGGGTAAGACATTCTTGTTCTAAAGTAAAGTGATTTTCTTATATTTATACAGACATTCTTAAGATTTCTATCACACATTCAAGTGAGATATAAATATCTGGAACAAACATACCCCACATCAGCCAGAAAAGACAACCTGTTTCAGATTTGATTGTGTTTAACACAAGCCTGAATTTTTGTAGTCAGAAGAAACTACTGCAGTCATCTGAAAGGGTTACCTTGTCATCTAAATCATTGATGATTTAAATGAGGCCACATCTTCCTTTCCCTTTTTAGTTAGTGATGTTATTGTCCTATTTAGAAACATTGTAAGTATGATAAATAGAGGTGGAAACTGAGATTGTAATGAATTTAATTTCAGTCTGATATTTTCACATGTTTTGATTCTAATTTTCATCTGTAAGGAATGGCTTATAGATGCCAAACATGATTTTTCAGCCTTAGTTGGAAAAATTGCTGATCAATACAGTATGTTTCCAATAAATTATCACTTAACCATTCCATTTCAGACTAAGAAGGATTAGTGCAAAACGTTTTTCTAATTTAAATGTCCAAGTGCTACTGCAAATCTGCCTAATTATGTCAATGGAGATTCTCAGTCATCCAGGTCATGGTTATCCCAAAGGTGCTTTTTCAAGAGTCAACTGGACTTTCTGGTTTTTCTTTGAAGACGTTTTGCTTCTCATCCAAGAAGCTTCTTCAGCTCTGACTGGATGGTGGGGAATGGAAGGATTTATACTGCAGACAGCTGGTCGTTTGCATTCTTTTAGCAAGTCGTTAAGGCCACCTGGAAGTTTTTCTGTGTCATCAGCATCACCAACCAATGGTGCAAATGGGTGTGGAACCTTCTTGGAACTGTTGAAAGGACTGTGCTATAGACTGGAGATAGATGATGTTGTATCCCTCCCCCTATGTTGAAAGAGGGCTGTTCAGTTTTGACATAATGGCCTCTTTGACCCCTCTTTCAAACCAGCAGTCCTCTCTGTTCAAAATGTGGACTTTGCTATCTTAAAATGAGTGGCCTGTGTCTTTTAAATGCAGATGGACTGCTGAATCTAGTCCTGATGTGTTTGTTTTCCTATGTTGTGCCATGCGCTTATGAAGTGGTTGTTTTGTTTCTCCAGTGTTCTTGGATGAGAAACGAAACGTCTTCAAAGAAAAACCAGAAAGTCCAATTGCCTCTTGAAAAAGCACCTTTGGGACTGCCTCATTATGTCTTTTAGGGCATCTGTGTAGACTCTGGTGCTTGGGGTTTCAACCTTTCAGACAGAATTAGTTTATCTTTAAACTCTCTTCCTGTTAAAGAGACTGTATATTGGGACATGCTAACCGGCACAACAAGCTTCGCGGCGTCCTTCCAAGAGCATTCCACTGGCACGACAAGATCCGAGCTCCAGTGTCCCAGAAGCAGCAGGGCCAGCAGGCAGGGAGGGCAGAGGCTGGGGTGCACTGATAGCTTGGTCCGTTGTGGCCACAGGCAAGTAGATGATGGGACAGAGGGCGGGGCCGGCGGTAGCAGCGCTCCTACTCCCGTGGGCCCCTGTGCTCGCCGCATCCTGCATGTCAAAAAAATAATACCTCCCTGACAATAAGCCCGAGTGCTTATTTCGGGGCCCAAAAGAAAATAAGACTGGGTCTTAATTTTGGGGAAACATGGTAAATTAAATTAAAGGTAAAGGTAAGGTAAAGGTTTTCCCTGTTCGGTCATGTCTGACTCTAGGGGGTGCTGCTCATCTCCATTTGTTAGCTGAGGGAGCCAGTGTTGTCCGAAGTCTTTTTTTTTTTTTTTTTGTGGTCATGTGGCCAGCATGACTATATGCCGAGGTGCATGGAACACTGCTATTTTTCCCACCAAAGTGGTGCCTATATATCTACGCACATTTGCATGCTTTCAAGCTGCTAGGTGGGCAGGAGCTGGGGCAGGTAACAGGAGCTCACCCCGTCACGTGGTGCTTGGGTCTTGAACCTGGGCTCTCGACTTTCCAGCCAACAAGCCCAGCATCTTTAACTGCACCAATTAAATTAAATTAAGTTTAATTAAATAAAATAATGAAATGAAATGAAATGAAATTAAGTAACAGCAACAATCTAACTCTTCCCCCCAGAACTGAATAGTTATTCAAAAAAGGAAAAAGATTGAAACCCAGGTTACTTTTGTATTTTTTAGGTGGAGATTACAGAAATACAAATTCCAACTTACCTCCCATCCAAGTACCCAATGTGCACAGGATGAAGACAGAAAAACAAGAGACAAAAGACAAAGAAAAAAGAAGATGTTGGAAGACTGCGGTGATCCCACTTCTGGAGAATCACTAGCAGGGCTTTGGAGATTGACAACATCCAAAGGTCTAGCACTTCAGAAATGAAGAAGGTTTAAAACATTGACAATAATGTAGTTACAAACTCCTTGTTCCTGCACAGCTGGAACATTGTAAGGATTGCTAACCTTTGGCCATTCAGGAAAGCTGAAGGAGTAAAGAAGTGCCCAAATGAAAGCTTTCCCCTGTTTATGTGAAAGTGAAGATTGGGTATCAGGGAAGGGGATTGATCAAAAGATGATTGGATGTTCTTTGTTCCTCCCAAACTTGATAGCCATTGCTGATGCATTCCTTACCTTCTGCAGTGACCACTTTCCATCATCAGATTTTACTCTAAAAATTCTCTTTGCTCTTATCTCACAATGTTCTGGGTTACCATAGGGACATGAATAAACAATTTTAAATGATCTAAGCTTTACTGATGCTCACCTAGTTAGAAGAATGGCATTCAGTTTTTCCCATTGTTTGAACTATATCTTCTCTTATCATGGCAAGTAGGAAATTGGGCCATCTAATTCTTGAAAGGAATCCATTGTTTCTCCAGAAGATTCATTCAGAGGCAAATGGATTTTTAATTCTGGTTCCTCATCAAATCTAAAGGAAGAGTGATGAAACAGAAAGGTAAAAATAAATCTGATTTATCAAGCAGGAAAACAAATACCTTGCTGAACTGTCTTGGTTTATTTCTCTGTGGCTGAGTTTTAGGAGGAGTGTCAACTCCTTGGTGGTTCTTTCTCCTGAGTGCCCAATTATGTTTATTTGGAAGAAGCCTCCAATCAGCAAGGTATACATAGTCAAGGTACATATCTTCTTCCTATGGTGTGACTGAGGGCTAAACTACATGATATATTCAGTCCCCCTCTCTTCTTGCAAGGGTGTTGTAAAAAGAAGGAAGATACTCCTTTCTTGCCAACCAGATTTTTTTCTTTTTCATCCTAGAGCATGTATGTTTGGGGAGAATGGCTTTGTGCCTGGGGAAGGAATAGGTGTTTAGTTTTCCCCATGGACATCTTGTGATTAGGATCTGGATCAACTATTTGCCTATTTAAATTCCTTAAACCAAAGGGGTGTAACCTGAGGCTTCTTAAAGTTTTCACCAAATGATAAGGTTTTAACATGAGGGGTAAAGTTTTTAAATAAATAATTGAAGAGTAACTGGATTAGCAATACAATAGCAGGAAGACTTCTAGACAGACGATGAGAACAAACTGTTGGAGCCTCCAAAATCTTGCTGAGGTCCTCAGGGTGAACAATCTTGTACAGTATGATCATATTTGGGAAAGAAGTAAAATAGCCCCTGTTGGGTTTAGGAAGAAGTTGAGGAAGAAGAGGAGGAGAGTTGGTGGTAATGGGTCAAATTAAAATATTTTCAATTCAGATCTCAGAGATATCAGTTCCAGCAGGATCATCAAGACCTGGTATTGTGAAAGCTTCACATGTAGACCTCAAAGGTTTGTGCTGGTCTTCCCTTCGAGATGCCATAGATTAGACATTAAGCTAGCTCCATATGTATAAAACCTGTTCCACGATTTCTGGAAGTCTACAAGAAATTGGGATATGCTCTTAAGCGAGCCCTGAGTTCTCTGTTCAGTCAATTTATGTTAGTTAAAATATTGTAACTATTAATTAAAATACTTTAACTTGACCCACCATGTCAATTATCAAGTTAATTTATGAAGCAAATATTAGCTTCCTCAGTGAAGTGATATCTCTATCCTTTGTGCATCTTCCATGGGGGTGAAGCAGCATGATTGAGGTTTTTTTTTTACCATACCCTATGTACACCTCTGGGAAGCCCTATGGTTGGGGTATGGGTGCATGACACCAGCAACCTGCATACTGAATGAGCCCCAGTTGATTTGATACTGTCTATGGAGCTACTTCATTGTGTGGTAGTGTCCAGATCTTTAGAAAATGATACTGATACATAGTAAAAGTACATTGATATCAAAATAATCTTCATTAAAGGTAAAGGTTCCCCTCGCACATATGTGCTAGTCGTTCCCGACTCTAGGGGGGTTGCTCATCTTTTTTTCAAAGCTGAAGAGCCAGCGCTGTCCGAAGACGTCTCCGTGGTCATGTGGCCGGCATGACTAAACGCCAAAGGCGCACGGAACGCTGTTACCTTCCCACCAAAGGTGGTCCCTAATTTTTCTACTTGCATTTTTTACGTGCTTTCAAACTGCTAGGTTGGCAGAAGCTGGGACAAGTAACGGGAGCTCACCCCATTATGCGGCACTAGGGATTCAAACCGCAGAACTGCCGACCTTTCGATCGACAAGCTCAGTGTCTTAGCCACTGAGCCACCATGTCCCTTGCCAACCCACCCCCCCCACCCCCAAAGACGACCATAACTCAGTCTCTGGTTCTTCTGGAGATCTAGTAGTATGTACCATAGATGCCTGGCTCCCTTCTTTGGTACTAGCATATAATTGAGATGCCTGCTGAATTTTATATCTCTCATCACCAAATGTTCTGTTTATTACAATATTTATGGATTAAATTGATAATGTGAATATGTTACTATCTTCATGATAGGTTGAAATTTATCTCCTTGGCTCCATAGATTCAGAGAAAAAGTACTTTTACTAGGAACGAACCGAAAGCAACAAGTTTCAGGCAAGATCTGGAGCAAAGCGTGCAAAACAGCAACTTGAAACAAACTGTAGAGCCCAACCCCTTTGTCAACCAGAGGGCTGCTGCATACCAAAGCTAGAAGAAATGACCTTGGAGAGATAAGCAAAGCCCAGACCGTAGTTGCAAAACTGGAATGAAAACTTCTCCACTGACCCCTCCCCCCTTTTCCATGGCAGCAAGCAGCAGGCTAGCTGACAACATTAAAACAACCCACCCAATTCCCAGTGACTCTGGTACTTGAAAAAAAGCTAGAATAATAAAATTGAATATTTTATATGTGACCAGTTGTAATATATGGACTACTTGTATTCGAAACTATGGTCTGCAGGTTCCTGCTATATTAATGAGAGATGGGCATAAGGTTGATGAATTTAATATACAATCATAATGGTCATGATGGTGCTGAAGAGTTGTTAGTCATATAGCAGAGAGAAAAATCATCAAATTGTTTATTTCCATAGAACCTGTGATGGCTCCCTTGGGCTCCGGCTTGGATGACAAGGAAGAACCGGTTCCAGGAACATCTGAGATAGACTATGGGGAACACCAGGGAGACATAGAAGACTCTCTGACAGAATTGGATAGCTGAGGTGAAGCTATGCTGGGAACGTCAGGGGAATCTGAGAGAGAGAGGCTGGGTGAATAGCCAGCTGCACAGGCCGGAGGAGAGGCACAGCTGCAGCCTGCCAGCGCAGACAAGGACGAGGTGTTGCCCCTGCCCAATCCCAGGTTGCACAGAGCTAAGCGGAGGGAGACATAAATATTGGTGAAGCTACCCATGAAGAGGCAGCTTCACTCCTCCTAATGAGGTATACCGGTTGGCACCTATTTACCTTAGTGCTTGGAACATAGTGGTTGTTGGAGACAACCATTCATAATCTGTCCATCTGTGAATGCTCATGACTCGTTGCCTTGAATTCATTAAGACCGTGTTGCTATTGTCATGCCTTGCCCCCACTGAAATCAACTTGCCGTCATCATGACTTGCACTCTTTGAAATCAAGTTGCCTTCCCCATGCTTGGAGTCTGAAGAGTCATGGTTGCTTTGGGCCTTGCTGTTGGCAGTTGCTGTCATCCTGCCTGGAGTTCTTAATTCACCTTGCTGGCATGCCCTTGTGCCTAAGTTGTGGAAAAGACTATGGATTGTCTTTCTCCTGTTGCTTTGTTACATCAGGTTAGCATTTTCTGGAGAGGTTGCTTAAAACTGACTCTAAGGACTGCACACGCAGAGTTAGGACCTGGGGAATAACAATGGGGTTGGTTGTGTGAAATAAACATGCTTAACATTGCTCATGCTGTGTGTGTGTGTGTGTGTGTGTGTGTGTGTGTGTGTACTGGGACAGGACAGAACCCTTCCCCCTTTTAAAATTGCATATAGATTTTGCTACAGTTTGAAAGAGAAATAGTGGAGGGCTAGTATATGGCCACCAAATTACATATCCAAATAGCAGGGGTGGGTTGTAACTTACCTCGCTGCTGGTTCGCTTCCTCCCATGCCACGTGGCTGCATGCGCATTGCGCACCGCGTGGCCGTGCCACACGGGCGCGCATGCGCAGTGCCGAAAATTTGCAAAAAAAAAAAGCCAAAAACAAGATGGCGGCACATGAGCAGTGCCAGGGACTCAGCTTCTGCGCATGTGCAGAAGAAAAAAAAAAGTAAAAAATTCAAAAAAATAAATACATTTTTTTTAAAAAATGGCGGCATCCACGGACCAGCACCGACAGAACCAGCTCCGTGATGTCACCAGCGGTTTGCTACCAGTTCTATAGAACCGGTGCGAACCCACCTCTGCCAAATAGTGATTTCAAGTAAAATTGTATGCTGATATTTTCATCCAGCCATTAACTTTTCACGTACCTGCAAATGTCCAATTAACAGTAGTCTCTTCCAATGTATCATTATCTTCATTTAGACTTTTCAGAGAACTGAAACAGAGTATTTTTTTCCCTTTTGACCTAAATATCCAGGCATTATTTTGGTCTGAGGTGACAACAAATGCTTTTGTAAGGCTGAGTAAAAAGAATTGAATCCTTTTAGTGTGGAATTGACTTCCTCAGAACTAGGGACAGGCCATTAATTATCCATTCTAGTTTCACTGAAACCAAGATCTTATTGTGAAATAGATTGTACAATGAAGATGCATGAAACAAGTAATTGAACTGAACAGTAATACACAACAGGTTGAGCCATCAAAGCATTGCCAGTCATTACTGCTAGCACAATTTGCATTTAATACAGAAAAATGGCTCTAGCATTGTGCATTATCCTCCCATCTCCCTGGTTTAGAAATAGAAATGTTTTTTTGTGCTTATCTTTTTCATGTAGCTGTGCTCAATCCATGCACTCACACATAATACATTTATCTCAGGCAACAAAGTTTTGCTGCCAAATGGTTTTGAAGTAATGATTATTAGAAGTCTGATTGTACTGGCTGTCTACAGTGGGGCTTAAAAGTTGACGAACCTTTTTGAATTTTCAATATTTCTCCACAAATATGACCTAAAATGTGATCTGTTTTCCAAATACGTCCTAAAACTAGATAAAAAGAACCCAGTTAAACAAAGATGTGACTGAAGAACTTACTAAAATAATTAAGTCACTGAAAAAGTAAAATAAGAGGTCCCAGAAGAAACCAGCATAGCTGCATAAAGAACTTTCTGATAAACAGTAAGACAAAAATGACAAGTATAAAAAGTGGAAAGAGGAGCACGTAATTAAGGCAGAACACCAGTATATAGCTTGAATATGCAAAGATGAAGCCAGGAAACTATTGGTTCACTAATGGTACAAGCTGGCAAGCTGGCAAGAATGTGAGAAACAGTAGGGAGAAAACAGAAGTGCTAAATTCATTCTTTGCACCTGTCTTTACACAAAAGGGGGGGGGGGGAAGTCCAATCTATCAACAGCAGTAAGTACTGTAAAAGACAGATAGGAATACAAGTCAAAACAGGCAAGAAAATAAGACAACAATTTTGATTGGCCCTGCCCACCTGCCCTCCCCCTCCTCTCACATCTCCTATATTCTGTTGTTGATTAGCTCAGCTGATTCGTGGGGCAGAGTGATTGCTGCCTCAGCTGAGCTAAGAAACAGCAAATAAACTGACAGTTTTTGCCACTTTTTTCCTCCCCCCCCCAAAGCAGGGAAAGGAATACTAGCTTTAATGAGATGTCTGGGCGTTCAGCCAAGAGCAATTATCACCTCGTTAAAATGTTGCAAGCTGCAAGCTCTTCCTGTGAAGGCTTTTCCAGTTCTTTATTCTGATTTTCTCCTGGAGCAAAAGAAAGCCCTTTCTAGTGAAGTCTTCCCTGTGTGTTTATTCTGATTTTCCTCTGGACTGGAGCAAAATCATCTGGTGGCAGGCCTTAAGTAACAATCCCCCACTTATTTTACTCCATGCATGGCCCACCCACTATTTAATTTACCACTTCTGTCTGTGCCTCTTTCCCA
>QLTV01014916.1:4298789-4313524 GCA_003457575.1 Thermophis baileyi | reverse complement strand
TGCGGAGCTAAATGACATGAAGAGCCAGGGATAGAGGAGCTGGCTCCTGATTGGTTGGCCACTGACAGCTCCGATGCCTGCAGTTTCTCTGCTCTCAAGATCTGCTTTTCTATGGCTTTCATCCTCCTCTTAAGCCAGTTTCTGGTCTGACTTGGAGGGAGGTAAAACCGTTGGATTCCCTCCAGACTGCCTTTGTGTGGCTCCACCCACGCTGGAGGAGGCAGGCATTCCCAGTTCCTGGGAAGGACCTCCCCTCTCCAAGGAACTCTGGCGAGCCGCCATTTTGCAACTGTCAAAAGGCGACCGTTGAAAAGGAAAAAAAATAATAATAATCAGCCTCGTTGCCCGAGTCTGAAGCTGGGAAGGCAGGGCAGGCTCGAAAATAGCAAAGCGCTCCGGCTGGATTTCAAAGGCAAATTAAGCGGGCGGCGGCTGAGGCGACCTCAGGGTAGCCTGCTCCGATGAGTGCTGAAGCGGGGGAAACTGCAGCTGAGGCGCTTCTGCGGGCGGCGGCTGGGGCGGACCCAGGGTAGCCTGCTCCTTAGTAAAGGCACGCTGTGGCTGTAGGACCGGAGCTGGGTCGATCGCAGCTTGGGCGGGGGCGGGGGCGGACCCAGGGGAGCCTGCACCAAATTCAGCGAAAGAACTGCACGGCGGAGCTGTCAGTTACGGGCGGCGGCTGGGGCGGACCCAGGGAAGCCTGCACCGTCAGGGAAGCTGACAGGAGGGCTGCGATATCAGGGGAAGGGAAAATTTCCCCCCCTTCAATAAAAGACTGTGGGCGGCGGCCGAGAAGACCCGGGGTAGCCTGCTCCCAGAAACCCAAGTTAGCTGACAGGCCAGAGCTCTCAATTCAATGCAGCAAAATCAGAGACCAAGCGCTCAAGGCGACAAATTCAAACCTGCTCAGCACAAAAATTCTCCTAGTAGATCTGAATGGGAAATGACTCAATCTTCTGTCTAGGGCGAGCAGCCACTAAGCGAAGCGTCTCTCTCTGGCAAGGACTGAGTCGATAACTGGAGCAGAGAGAGAGGCAACGGGGCGTGGCTATGAAAATTATGACTCAGTCTCTAGGCAGAAGGATGAAGTCATCACCCATTCCTGGCCTATCCTGCAACCTCACTGGAGAACTTTAGTAAGACCACACCTGGAATACAGCATCCAGTTTTGGTCACCACATGACAAAAAAGATGTTGAGACTTTGGAAAAAGTGCAGATAAGAGCAGCTAGGATGATTAAAGGCCTACAGACTAAAACATATGAAGAATGGTTGCAGGATTTGGGTATGGGTAGTCTGGAGAAGAGGAGGACTAGGGCTGTCATCATAGTGGTATTCCAGTATTTGAGGGGCTGCCATAAAGAACTTATTTTCCAAAACACTAGAGGGTATGACAAGAAATAATGAATGGAAACTAATCAAGGAGAGAAGCAACCTGAAATTAAGGAGAAACTTCCTAACAGTGAGAACACTTAACCAGTGGAATAACTTGCCTTCAAAAGTTGTGGGTGCTTCATCACTGGAGGTTTTTAAGAAGAGACTGAACAGCCACCTGTCTGAAATGGTATAGAGTCTCCTGCTTGAACAGAGGGTTGGACTAGGAGACCTCCATGGTCCCTTCCAGCTCGGAGGAGCCCCGTGCGACCCCCATCTGCTTCAGCTTCACCTTTGCCAGAGCAGTGGGTGCTAGAAGGGCACTGTGCCGAAGCCTCCCCACTGCTTGGTTTGGGACAGATGGTGCCCAGGTGCGGTGGGTGGGCAGGCGGGTGGAGCGGAGAAGAGAAACGGCAGAGAGAAAACCCTTTCAAACAGCGTTGCCTGCAATTCTTGTTACTCCCCTCCTCTCTCTCTCTCTCTCTCTCTCTCTCTCACACACACACACACACACACACACACACACACACACACACACACACACATGTCTGCGTTACCTTCCATTCCTGTTACTCCCCTCCCTCGTCACACACACACACACACACACACACACACACACACAGACATTTGATTGCTTGAAAGGGACAGGCTGGGCTTTGCTTCTATTGTAAGCATGCGCTTCCCACAATCTTCCACAATTGCCTGTCCTTTTCTCAAGCAACAGCAGCCGGGTAGAGGCGGGGGGGGGAGCCGATTCCAATGGGCCGCATGGCTTTCTGCCTCTTTGTAGCAGCAGCCTAAGCAACACCCGAGCTCCAGGCCTGGTGGAGTGCAAACCGTGCTCGCCGCCTGCTCCATAGCCACAAGGTGAGCTGCGGAACAGAGGGGCCCTCGGCTGCAAGGTTGCCTGGCGCTGTGGGCAGGGCTGGGGCTAGCAAGAGTGTGCTGGAAATATCTCCAGGCACCCGGAGAGACAGAACTCCCGGCCCTAGCTGGATCAGCTGATCCACGGGCTGCGGTTAAGGGGCCCAGCAGCCATGAGGTGACCGCGCTCGCTGCCTCCTGCACCTCAAAAAAAAAAAAAAAAAAGACCTCCCCGAAAATAAGCCCAAGTGCTTATTTTCAAGCCTAAAAGAAAATAAGACCCAGTCTTATTTTCGGGGAAACACGGTAACATCTGGTGATCAACATTCTCAGAAGTTCAGGTTAATGGAAATGAACTAGATAATGAAAGTTACCTTATCAGAGTAAATTAATTCATAAAAAAGAGCCATGCTAATGAAGGTAAAGGAGGATCAAAGTTAAACTGCTGCTAGGAAAATTGACTGGTTGGTGCTGTGCAGAAAGAGTTGATTATTCCACATTGTGGCTTACAGCTGGTGAAGAACACTTGTGCTCATGTGAAAGAAGGCAGCTGAGGTTTGCCAAACCTCCTTAGCAACTGTAGCCCTTCCTCTCTTCAGCATGCCATCTTTACTACCCTTGGAAGGAGATTTGCAGAGCACACAGGGATTGCAAGGCACATTGTGTGTGCGCGCGCGTGCCTTTGAGTCGGTGTTGACTCCTGGGAAATTTCCTTGGTTAATCTCACCTTGCTGAATAAGTTCTCTTCTAACCTAAGAAGATTGATTAATAATTATTTGTCATATTGCAGTCTTACTGCTTTAACTGCTTTGGGACTTGAAACTGGCTGAACTAAAGCAGAGAATTTGGGATCTAGATATTCAATATGAGAGAACCAAAGTCTTCCACCCCTTTTATGATACAATCACTCTTCCTTTCTGGTCTGTTCCTTCCAACTTCCTTAACATCTTATTTGCTCCAGATAGAAGACTATTTACTTTTGGTGTAAACTGGGATGCTACCTATTAGGACAACAATATATAAGCCTTTCATATGATTGCTGAACTTTTTTCTGTTCAGACTTGGAGATAGAATCTGTCTCACATGTGCTATTAAAATGTCCATGGTACGTCCAATGGCAATTAAGTTTAATACTCTCACAAATGAAGGCAAATTATACATGTCCCAGGATAATGTTGCAGGATCCAATCAGAGTCAGTCTCTGGGACTAGCGGTTTAGTCTTCCAAGCTTTTGGACTTGTGCTGGAGCCCATCCTCGGGGAACTTCTCTCTCTCTCCTGAATGTGTGCATTGGGCTGGTCTATGCATAGTATTTATGTGGCGCCTGATTGTGTATCGCTTTTAGTTGTTAATTGGGGTGTTGATGAACAGCTATTAATTGAGAGTATTTAATACTCTCAATTATTAATAACTCTAATTGCCATTGTGACCAGGAGGCTGTTACCATTCTCCTGGGTGACTATTTTTCTAAAACCTCTAAGAAGGTTGCAAAATTCTTATCAATAGCTATTAGAAAACTTCTAGTTCAGGGGTGTCAAACTCAAGGCCTGGGGGCTGGATCCGGCCTGCGGGATGCTTAGATCTGGCTCATGGGGCCACCCTGGAAACAGCGAAGTACTGGCCCGCAGTGCCTCTGACAGTGAAAATGGAGCTCAGGAGGGCCACATGCAGCCCTCCTGAGCTCCATTTTCACTGGCAGAGGGTTGCAGGAGGCCGTTGCAGCCGAAAATGGAGCTTGGCAGCTCATTTTCTCTGGCACAGCGCTCGGGCCACCACAGGCGCCCCTGACATGAGTGATGTCGAGCTGGCCATGCCCACTCCGGCCCCCTGAGGTCAAACACAACCCTGATGTGGCCCTCAATGAAATCGAGTTTGACACCCCTGTTCTAGTTCCTCCCTCATACTATTAATCATTAGCTGCTGTTTGCTTTAGGATCTTCTTGCAATTCTAAAGTATTTTTAGGTACTGTATTATATGCTGGTCATTATGTCAGGGTTCCAAGTAATACCCCCAATGAAAAGAAACTCCGAGGCTTGGATTTCCTCAAAGCTACAATTTATTAGAGAGGTCATATTGGCACATCTGTGAAAACCCGAATCTGAGAGCTTCCGGGTTTTCTCCACCCAAACGAAAGTCCAAGTCCCTGCCCAGCACCCACATGTCCATCACACGATCCAATCAGGCACCGTCCAAAACTGAAGATGCCTCCCAGTCACTTCATCACAGCTGCAGGGCACAGCGACCTTGACTTTCTGGAAAGAATGTTATTTAGACTACTACATATCACCTACTCCATACAATCCCCCCTCCCATTTTCCCAGAGTAGAAAATGTGGCATGCCTGAATACAAAAAGGTAAAAGATGGCATCCATGCCTGACACATTTATTGTCTTGGACTGTAGAAATATCTAGATTACATTTACACATGCATATAAAAATGCTATTTTCATAAAAACCTAACATATGGGGTTTAATGTGTTATCTATCACAGCTGTTTTGAAGCACCATGTTCAGTTCTACCACAACCAAATTGTGCCCTTGCCCAGATGTAAGCATAGCAACTCTTTAATCATCTATTCTGTGTTGTTTCAGCTAATTTTGCATCTTTATAATGGAATCTGTTTGGCTAAGGTTGAACCTCTTTATTAGAACTAAATCTCTTCTGAATCCACCTCCCAAATTCTTCTGGATCATCCGTCTCTCACACAGGATATCAATGAAGCTGAGGTGGCGCAGTGGTTAGAGTGCAGTACTGCAGGCTACTTCAGCTGACTGCTAGCTGCAGTTCAGCAGTTCAAATCTCACTGGCTCAAGGTTGACTCAGCCTTCCATCCTTCCGAGTGTTGTGGCTTGCCCCCGTCCCGTGCAGCTGCTCATGGATCCAGATGACCAGGAACAGACCATAGGGTGGCAAGAGCGGTCTGTAGCTCCGGCACCGGAGTCCGAGACTGAAGAGGAAGCAGGGCCAGAGGACGATGCGCAATCAGGGCCTTCTGCACATCCTCAGCAGTTTGTTTGTATTCATCTTGGCTGCCTTTTGAACTTCGTTCCTATCAGTTGGATTGACTCCAGTCCGGGCTCTTGGCCAACTTCAGCAAGTAATTATATTTGATGGACTTAATGACCTGCTTGTGTCTTTCATATTTGGAATCCCGGCCAAAGTGTTCTGTGCTTGAAAACAAACACTTTGGCAAAGAATTAGTATTCACTTTAATACTAAGCAGTTATTAGTATTAAAGCCTTTTTTTTGAAATAACAGTGTGTGTGTGTCGCTTTCTGGGGGTTTGCCGCGCTGGGTCACAACACCGAGGTGGGTAAAATGAGGACCCAGATTGTTGGGGGCAATAGGCTGACTCTGTGAACCGCTTAGAGAGGGCTGTAAAGCACTGTAAAGCGGTATATAAGTCTATTGCTATTGCTAATGAAAGGCAAGATGGTGGCCTAGAAGCCAGCTAATTATACCTTTAGTACACAGCAGGCAATTCATATTTTGTTTGATGTTTTATTGGGAGAATAGACTCTGGCAGTTTTTGGAATGCTAATGAATATGTTTTGTTATAGAGACATTGACATATGTAGCAATTAAGCATACCTAGCTTCGATTGAGGAATAGGACTTTGAAGAAAGTGGGAGTTGGTGAAAAGACTTATTTCATGTTGGAAATTATTGAGGATAATTTCCAATCTCATTTGCATGCAGCACACTCCCAGTCTATTCCTTCCAACTCTATTATTCTGTATTCTATATTCAAATCAGAGCAAGCGTGCACACCACTTAATGCCAAAAAACAAAAACAAAAAATGCATTAATAAATCTTTATTTATTAAACATCAGCAGAACTTCAGAATAGTTAACTGGCAAAATGGGATAAAAGGCAGATAAGGAGAGAGACATATATATTAGTGGCAAAAATGTACATTGTCATCTCTCTCTTTCTCTATCTCTATCCATCTATCATTTCTGTCATCAGTCAACCGATCAACACAACTTTCTACAGCAGGAGAGTCTTCAAAGGATGGGCTTGGATCAGCAGTGAAATATCTTCCCTACTGGTTTGGAAGTGTGTGCTTTGCGCGCGCGCGCACCACTGTCATGTGAGCTATTTCACCCTCTGTGCATGCGCAGAAGGCTTTGTGCATGCACAGAGGGTTAAAAAAAGAAAATGGCGACATCCATGTGGGTGGGCGGAGCCTTGCGATGCTGCTGCTACCGGTTCTCCGAACCACCAGCAGCCGCCGCTACCGGTATGCCCGTACCGGGCCGAACTGGTAGCATTTCACCCCTGGTTTGGATTATTCTAATCTAGACTTTTTGTTCATAATGGCAGGAGAATAGAAATGGAACAGACTACAGCAGGCAACCTCTCCTCTATTCTACACCACAAAGAAAACAATTTGGTGGATGTAGAATAGATGATGTTCCTTTCAGTTACTTTCACATTGAACTAGATTGTTGTTGACAATATTGAAATGATTTGCCATGCTTTTTCTGGGATGTTTTTCTGATTTTCTAGACTAGCCTCCTGCCCTGGTGATTCTGGTGACCTGCATTCAAGTATTAACTAGGTCCAACTTCATTTAGCTTTTCAGGACCAAGTTAAGGCACTTATAATCCATTTAAATAATTGCACTTCAAGGACAGAGGAGAGATTTTGAATATGGTAATATCTTTAAGAGCAAATGTGAGTGTATTGAGAACATTATCTAGCAGCTGATGCACTGTTGGAAAATTGTTGATTACTATCAGTGAGATTCTCAGCATATATTTTTTTGGTTGAAATAGAAACAGTTCCTTCAGCATGCAAGCTGTGACCTAAGGCAGTGTTGGAAGAAATATCCATCTGGTTCAGTTCCAAGTGGGGAGAAAGACACTGGAAACATGGAGGCTGATTGGAAAGATGGTTTATTGATGGACAGGACCACATGGGTTTGAGGTCCTGGGCAGCTGACCACATGGAATGGAGAGTGACAGGTATTTATACCCTCTCTTGGGCTTTGAACTTGAGCTTCCTGTTCCTGTGCAAGAATATGTATTCTATTGGTTGCTGTCAGACTCCCATGGGGCTATGCAGGGGTCATAGCTGAGGTTGTCTGAGATAAGTTTGGTTGAACCTTGCTGGGTGATGCAATGTACTTAGGAAATTTTGAAATGCAGTGAGCCCTGCTGCTAGACGGGTAGAGGGCTAATCCTATTATGTCCTGAGGGGTCGTGTCTTAATCCCATCACCCTGGAGCTGGAGGTCTTTTGTCTTGTAGATAGGCTGGCCCAGTCTTTCTTAAGGTGCACCAAAATATCTGCTGGGGGCAGGGAGCTGAAGCTCTGAGCTTCTGTTTCCTTTAAGATTTCTATTTCTCTTTTAGGGGAAATATAATATTCTGCCTTTTTAATATTTCCTAAAATATTTCATTCTTCTAGGAGGGGGGAGTGCTAACTTTCTACAGCAGGAATCACCTTGAGATGAAGGATGTTCCTCTGTAGATATGTTACATGTGGCTGAATTGGCTGCTTATTGGGAATTTGTACATTGCTTACATTTACTTGTAGGACGCTGCATATTTCAGCTTTAGAATACTACAAAAAAAGGTTATGTCTCCAGTTTGTGTTGTTTTCTTGGCAAGAATGACTTGCCGTGACCTTCTTGTGTCTTTTATTTTTAAATTACTTCCTAACTTAGTCTATTGCCTAGGATTTTATTTGGGCTTCCCATCCAAGCCCTACACTCTGAGCATTTTTGCGATCAAGATCAGCCGGGGCTGAAAATGGCGATGATTCAAAATGCCATTAGTGTTGTGTAATTGTTCCTGGCTGCTGGAAAGATAGGGAGTACTCATTTACAATTGTTTGCACTGACTTTCTATTTTGGTCTGAACTTTCAGATTATTTGTGTGCTTAGCTGGATTACTTCCTCTTTAGGCAATTCTCTTCCTGATCTGTTTTTCCCCCCTACCCCTTGCAGAGCAGAGACTGAAGAGATTACAACAGAAAAAGACGGCACACAATGGAGAATTCACATTGAAAAGAATATGCTACAGCCAGCAGTTTGCCTAGTGTATTCCCTATTGTGTGCCTGTTTTACTCCCTTGTAATTCCTTCCTCTCCAAAGAATGTAAAGACAAGCATTAATTCTATTCTTGCTAATTATCCCAGAATACGAGTAAGCATTCCAAGGAGTGAAGGGGGTGAGGAAAAAGGGCTATAAGATTTGTCCTTTTAGCAGCTTCCTCATGAGTTGAGTTCTAGAAGCCTTCCCCACAGTTTAGGGTTACCTGCCTATTTGGGGTTGTATCCTTCTGACACTGTAAAGAAGAAGAAACCTGAAGTAAAATCATAAGCACAGCCATAGTCATGTGATTTTCTACTTAGTAACCACACAATATAGAGCAGGGGTGTCAAACTCGATTTCATTGAGGGCAGCATCAGGGTTGTGTTTGACCTTGGAGGGCCAGGGGTGGGCTTGGCCGGGGGTGGGCTTGGTCAGGGGTGGGCGTGACCATGGTGGGTGTGACACGGGACTTGTGTCAGGGGGGCACCTGTGGTGGCCAACTGCTAAGGCAGGACCTCCCTCAGACTCTCCCTCACTCTCATTATACTCTCCTCCCTCCCTCCCTTCCTTTTCTTCTTTTCCCTTCCCTCTTCATTCTCCTTTCTTCTTCCTTCCCCCCCTTTCCTTATTTTTCCTTCCTTGCTCTCTTCCCATCTTTTCTTCTTTTTCTTTTTCTTTCCTCTTTCCCTTTCTCCTTTCCTGCCCCTTCTTGCATGCTCAACATTTCTCCTTTTGTTTTGTTTTTAGTTTTGAGAGAGTAAAACGAAGAGGAAAAAGAGATAGAAAGAAGAGGAAAGAGGGGAGGGGGGAGGGGAGGGGGGGGGGGAGAGGGGGAGGAGAGAGAGAGAGAGAGAGAGAGAGAGAGAGAGAGAGAGATCTCCAAGTCAACATAGGACTCCAGAAACCTCAGCCAAGCCAACAATCCCTTTTCTGTGACAAGTAGAATCTGTTAAAAAGAAGGACATGTTTAATTACCTCTCTGGGGAATATAAACCAGAAAGGGGGTGGAGGTGGGGATATGATTTTCTGAATAGTCTCAGAAAGAAGAGAAAAAGTGAGTTGAGAAGCAAGTCAAGAAAAGCTGACTGTGGAACAACAAAGCAAATTGCAAGGCCTTCTTGAGCAAAAGTCACAGCAGGAGGATGCAGAGGAAACCCCAGAGGAAGAAAGAAAAGGAGACTCAGCCCAGAAAAGGCAGCCAAGGGAACTGCCCAAGCAAGGAAAGAAACCCTTCTGCCTATAGGAAAAAATGACAGGTGCAAACTAGAAAGTGCAGTGAAAAGGGTTAGAAAAAGGCTGAATGAGAGAAAGGAAAGAAATGCTGCTAAGGAGAAGATCATCTCGCCTTGACTAGTTGTAGGCAAAATTCTGATAGATTAAAGCTGCCTAAAGTTGAGTCTGTGTAGCCTCAAGGATCCCTTCTGTTGTCCTCTCTGCCACCAAATCAGAAGTCTTCCAGTCCTCTCAACGAGTGAAGCAAAATTAGGGGTCAAAATTTCCCAATTCAGAAACCTCTTGAATCTGCCAGTGCAAAGAATTATATCACGTGCCCAATTTCACTGCCTTAAGAAATGGACCCCGGAAGAGGGGTTTCCTTGCAACTGGAATTTGTTATCCAGTCCAGAGTTTGTTTTTTTAAACTGCTTTTCTCATTCCTATGCCATCCATATTTCTTCTGTGACAGTGTGTCTCCCTGCACCTTATATTTGGACTCTGCTCTCTTTGGCCACCTCCTTTTTTGAAAAAATGCTTTCCTGACCAATTCTTTTTCTTCTGATTGCTGCCTGTGTTCCCAACTATTTTCTTTCCCAACTATTTTCCTGCAGCACTGTGGCAGCCAAAACGGGGCACGTGGAGGCCGCCCACGCCCCCTGCGCCCCCCTGCGTCCCCCTGCACCCCCTGTGCCCGCTGCACCCTGTTTTGGGCCTGGATGATCTGATGCACCACCAGGACAGCCAAAACGGGGCATNGCACCCCCCTGCGCCCCCTGCACCCCCCTGCACCCGCTGCACCCTGTTTTGGGCCTGGATGATCTGATGCACCATCAGGACAGCCAAAACAGGGCATGTGGAGGCCGCCTGCGCCCCCTGCACCCTGTTTTGGGCCTGGATGGTCTCATGCACCATCATGGCAGCCAAAACGGGGCGCAGGGGCCCCACTTGCACCCCCCCATGCTCCGTTTTGGTTAGCAGAGGCACTGCGGGCTGGTCCTTTGCTATTTTCAGTCCGGCACTGCGGGCCGGATCTAAGCACCCCACGGGCCGGATCTGGCCCGTGGGCCTTGAGTTTGACACCCCTGGTATAGAGCATTACTATCACTTCTGATGATCTTAATGCTATCCCTTTGTTGATGCAGCCTAGGCACTGCATTGTCTTTTTTGGAAGCTGCAGCACACTGCTGGCTCATACGTAAGTGGTTGTCCACTAGAACACCAAGATCTCTGTCAGACTGGTCCCTAGGAAAGAACGACCCTTGACTCCATAGGTCTTAGAGAAAAGGTACTTTTACTAGAAGTGCTGAGTACAGCATAGCAAGGCAAGCTCTGAAGAAAAACCGTGCAAAAATCATATATTGAAAGCAATCTCCAATGTCTCAAACCCTCCCCCTGTGAGAGTAGTCCAATCAGGCTCCGTTCTGATGTTTTGGGAAGCCAGTGCCTCAGGCGCCACTGTAAATTCCTTTCCCAGGGCCGGTGTCCTTGAAGGCAGGAAGATGGCTCAGTTTAGCACCTCTGTTTCTATTTGTGTCCATACTCCCACATTTCCCACAACATCTTTTCACACCTCCAGCACTCTTCCGCTCCCAAATGCCTCCCCCTGCCCGGTTATGGCAGTTGCTAGCGGGCTTCAAAGAAAGCGGAGATGGCAGCTGACAATCCCTCTCACAGTTACTACTGTTGAGCCAGGTATTGCCTAGCCTATACCTATGCATTTGGTTTTTCCTGTGTGATGGCTTCCCCAGATGCCAGCTCAGACGAGGAGGAATAGCTGACTCTGGGGATGTTGGAGGGGGATGCGGAGGAGCGCTGAGAAGTTGCTGAGGGCCCTGTGCCAGGCTTGGAGTGGCCAGGCACAATGGAGAGGTCATGGGAATGGCCACTGGATGAATGGCCGGCAGTTGGTGCAGCTGCAGTTGGAGAGCTCAGAGGCCCTGGGGAGGGGAGGGGGGAGAAAGTGTGCAGCTGGTCAGCAGAGATGAGGAGGAATTATCCCCTCTACCTGATCCGTGAACACACAGGGTAGGCACAACAGAGGTCAGCGAGGCTACTTGCGAGGTGGCAGCCTTGCCCCTTCTGATGAGTTGCCCAGGCCAGTGGCTATTTAGCCCAGCACGTGAAGTAAAATGACACTGGGAACAACTTGTCTGCTTCTTGCTATGCATTGGTTCAGCCATTGTGATTCTTTGCGTAAATTAAAATTTTGATCCTGCTGCTGGATTTGGACTCTGCTTCTTGGACTTGGGACTTTGCTTCTGGAACGGTGGTTTCGGATTTTGGCTTTGGTGAATTGGGCTTGGACCCATATAAACTTGTTCTGATTTTGAACTTGGTGGGGAACTTTATGTGTTCTCAAACTTGAGAATTGGACTCATTGGGTTTGTACTGGTTCCTGTGTGGGGTGAATCCTGGGGAATTCTATCAGAGATTGACAAAGCCTCAATAAAGGCTTCACCCCTTGAGGTGTGTGCTTGTGTGAGCAGGACGGGACCTTGCTTTTCACACCACTGAACTGCATCGTGTCGGATAGGACCAATGCTCAAATTTGTCAAGATCCTTCTGAATCACATAGGCCTAGTTGCTGGGAATGGAATTTGTTTGTTTAAGTTTTTCTACATTGAAAAACAATGAATCAGCAATAAATGAGACACTGTTCTGGGACAAAAAAAAATAATACATTAAACGCTGCAATTTGTCACTGGAAAATGAACATATTTTAATTCCACTACGAAATACCAAGACCAGAGATCTGTAAGCTTTCCATTCTCACAAGCTGCCAGCTGCAAGTTCTTAATGACTTCAATTCTTGTTAAGTACTTTTCATACATTTGCATTTCAGAGGCTTTCTAAAAAAAAAGCCCCTCCACAAAAAAGTTGCTGTAGCTTTGTTAACTGCTGTAATATTAAAAGTAAATGAAGGTATTTTAGAAGCATTTTTTTCCCTATTTACATTACACAACGTGTTCAGATTTCAATTCTGAGTCATAAAACAGCTCCTAGGATAGACTGGCCTTCGAGATGACTGTGGATCACCAGCATAAAATGCTGAGCTGACCCTTCCCTGAAACTTTTTTAAACTTTGGTTTTGTTCTGCCATACTTTTTGCAAACTTGTTAGGGACATTTTCCCAAAATGTCTCCTGTGGCAAGTTGCCTATTTATGGAATCGCCACCATGGTGACCATAACTGTGACCATGTACCCAAAGTCAAAAAGGGGGCAATATTTAAAATACAATAAACAAAGATACCATGATAGCATTCAATAGCAGAATCTCATAGATGTTATTCACAGATGTGCTGGTTCTCAGCATTTTTTGCAGGCCTGCTCCTCAGATTTTCAGATTTCTGTTCTACTAGTAGTTACAAGAGGCTGAATCTAAAATATCTTCTTCACACAGTGGAGAATTAAGTCTCCTCCAGAGTTTGGGTATACCTTAGTAGATTTTCATGCCTTGATTTCTCCTTTGGAATCAGGGGTGGATTCTAATTTACCTCGCTGCCGGTTTGCTTCCTCCCGCGCCGCATGGCCGTGCCACGTGGCCGCGCGCGCGCTTCGCACATGTGTGCATACGCAGTGCCAAAAAATCCAAAACAAATTCCAAAAAAAGCCGAAAACAAGATGGCGATGCATGAGCAGTGCCGGAAACTCGGCTTCTGCACATGCGCAGAAGAAAAAAAACCTTGAAAAAAATTCCAAAATAAAAATAAAAATCCCCCACCCAATTCCCCCCCCCCCAAAAAGATGGTGGCGCCCACGGACTGGCACTGACAGAACCGGTTCCGTGACGTTACCGTGACATCACCAGCGGGTTGCTACCGGTTCAGGCAAACCGGTCTGAACCGAGAGGAACTCACCTCTGTTTGGAATGTGCATGCAATCTTACCGAATTGACCTATAGCAGAGTTTGGCAATTTAACAAAATATAGCCATTTTCTGAATTTTCCAACAGGACTCTTTCTCCACAGTAATTACAGGGCAGATGCTGAGTTCACATATAGCCTAGAGATGTTCAATCTCTAGGCTATATGTGAACTCAGCATATTTGGGCAACTCCTGAAATGCTACAAATTATGTTGCAGGTTTTTTTTCCACAAGTCCAAAAAAACCACTTTTGAAAAAAAGAAAGAAGAAATGATGAATTTTAAGCCACATTTTAATGCACATCATTGACTAAATCCCAACTTTAAAACCTAAAAATTCCAGCCCACTCACTTTGGTGTATTGATTGTATCACTTTTGTGACTCTATGGTCAATTTAAAAATAATACCTCTTGGTTGCAAAATACTTATTTTCTCTTGCTATAGGATACGTCTTAAATAAGTTTAATAGACTTTTAAAACTACAAAGAATACAGGTAGTTGTCAATTTACGGTCACTTAATGTGGTCACTAAGTAATTTGCTCCTGATTTTATGATCTTTTTTGCCTCAGTTATTAAGCAAATCATTGTGGTTGTTACACGAAGCCAGCTTCCCCCATTGACTTTACTTGTCAGAAACCTCTGGGAAATTTCACAATCACATGATCCTGGCATGTTGCAACCATTGTAAATACATGCTGGTTTCCAAGTGCTCAAATTTTTACCATCATACTGTGTTGGTGTCATGCCCCTGTCTGAGCCTGAACCTGCAGAGGAAGATGAGCCGGAACTGGAGCAGATGGAGATTGAGGGGCGGCTTTGTTGGCTTGGGAGGAAAATGGGGAGGAGAAGGCCCAGTCAGGCCAGCGCCTTTCAGGATTGGGACGGCTTGTAGGCAGGGAGGAAGGGGGGGCAGGATGACCAGGAGAGGCTAAGTAGTGAACATGAGAGACAGAGCTCAGGCGATGAGCAAGGACCACCCCCTCCTGATCCTCAAGCATGGAGAGTGGAGAGAAGGCGAGAACAGCGCAGACTTACCTGATTACTTGGGAGGAGAGTGCCCCGCTCCTCTTCACAAGGCACACCTGGGGACCAAGACTTAAGGAGATGCTGTGGGGAGGGGCATTTGTCGAGAACAAATGCTGAACTCCTGGAGTGTTGAGTGCTGACGTTTGAACTTTCCTGGATTCCTTGCATTCTTTCTGGATTTCTGGATTACTTGCCTTGCTCCTTTGCTTCCTGGACTCCTCGACTTGCCCTGCTGGATTTCTTGCTTTGCAGTCGTGGTGCTCACAGCGTTGAGGACCCAGATTGTTGGGGGCAATATGCTGACTCTGTGAACCGCTTAGAGAGGGCTGTAAAGCACGGTGAAGGAG
>QLTV01014916.1:4255175-4268561 GCA_003457575.1 Thermophis baileyi | reverse complement strand
ATGCGCGCATGCGGGGGCACATGTGGGGGGCCATGTGCACATGCACAGGGGCGGGGGGCATGCGGGGGCCTTTGTGTGCATGTGCGAGGGGCGGGGCGCATGTGCGGGGGACGTGCATTGCATTTTGGGAGTTTGGGCGCACACGCATTCACGGATGCACACTTTGGCCACTCCGTCCGGAAAAGGTTCGCCATCACTGCCCTAGTGTATCTTACAGTCCTGTTGATGTATCCATTGCAAAAATCTGCCCTACATATATATAAGCCTAAGGCCAGGTCATACTTACACTGAAGCATAAATGGATTTACTGATCAATATGGTAGCAATTCTCAGTCTTCAAATACTTTCCCAGCAGTTAGCTTGCATTCTTGCAGTTTGTTTCCTTAAGAAAATTTATATAGGTGCCCAACTCACTCTCAGCGGCAGCTTACAAGGACATAAGCCCAATACAAAACAATAAAAAAAAGTAATAACCCCACATCCCCCTGGTGAACACAGTCAAACGATCCACACTTTCTGAAAGTTAACACTTTCCTTTAGCTTATTATTTTTTTCTGCGGATCCTAGCCACCTCCCTGCTTTTTGCTGAGTTTGCTTGGTCTAGAAAATTATTTCACAAAACTATAAACTTATTGTGAAACATTTAATAAAATAGGGGCTCAGTTGAACTACCTCTGATACAAATTCCTCCTTCAAAGTCTAGAACAATCTCCCACTGAGGTGCTAACTGGATCAGTCCCTGCTTAGCTTCTGAGCCCAGAGAAGCCAGGTGCTCTCCCTGTGAGACCAGGACAGAACATAACAAGGCAATTGCAACCTGTATCACCATAGAAGAGACATTTTTTCCTTTTGGGTTCTCTATGAATTTATCATCACTCTCCCAATTGATATTTGGTGAAACACAGATGAAGTAAGGAACATTTGAGTATGCACGGCACAGGGTTAAAGCTTGATTGATTTCAGTGTGATTTATTTCTAAATAAATGTTTACCAAATTGTTTCAAAAAGATTTGCAAGCAATGAGCAAAATTAACTCCAGTACGTCCCCCAACCATCTTCAAATTTACATGCACAAATCAACTGACAACAGTCCTCTGGCTAATGAACAATCTTAGTCCACATTTCTCTTCAAATCTGTTTACCACAGAGGGAGGTGTTCTATCTCTGCATCCAGTTTTGGTCACCACGCTATAAAAAAGATGTTGAGACTCTAGAAAAAGTGCAGAGGAGAGCAACCAGTATGATTAGGGGACTGGAGACTAAATCATAGGAAGAACGGTTACAGGAACTGGGCATGGCTACTCTAGTGAAGAGAAGGACCAGGGGAGACATGATAGCTGTGTTCCAATATTTGAGGAGCTGCCACAGAGAGGAAGGGGTCAAGCTATTTTCCAAGGCACCTGAAGGTCAGACAAGGAATAAAGGATGGAAACTGATCAAGGAGAGATTCAACCTAGAAATAAGGAGAAATTTTCTGACAGTGAGAACAATCAACCAATGGAACAGAAGTTGCCTTCAGAAGTTGTGGGAGCTTCATCAATGGAGGCTTTCAAGAAGAGATTGGACTGCCATTTATCAGAAATGGTGTAGTGTCTCCTGCTTGGACTAGATGACCTACAAGGTCCCTTCCAACTCTGTTAATCTAAAAAAAAAATCTATCTGAAGAGGGAAGCAAATTCACTGTAGCTCTGCCAAGACTTTCCAGGGCATGGAGTCAGGATTAGGACTTCCCCTTTATCTTGTATGATGGATAGCTATCTTCTTTGACTCACACTCAGGCTTCTTTGGGGTAACTTTCAGGTGTTACTCAGGAATGTTTAAAAGTGCTTTCTTGTCCTACAGAATTGTTTTCTGTGTGCTTTCACTTTCTGTCAGCCCCACTAGCTGGTTGACTAGGTAGTCTTCACTTAATGTCCAATCTTTCAGTGATCGTTTGAAGCTATGATGTTACTAAATGAGGAGTTAACTTTATGATAGGTCCTCATAGTTGTAGTAATATCATGACATCCCTGTGATCACATGATCACAATTCAGGCACTTGATAATCAGCTTGCAGTGGCTCCTGGTTACTTGATGATCATTTGTGACCTTCACTGCCAAATTCCAACATGTAAAGTCAATGGGGAAGCCAACAGGAGGTCACAAATGGCGATCATGTGACCTTGGGATGCTGTGACCATTTGTGATTTACTAATGATGCTGGAATTATTGTCATAAGGCAGTGCGATCATGTGACATTGTGTTTTGCAACAGCATTGCTTAGCACTGGAGTTCCTGGTCCCAATAACAGGTAGTCAGGACTACCTGATTCAATACTGCTAAATGCCCCTCAACCTGTTACAGTTAGGCAAGATTCAAGAACTCATCATGTTTGTTTGATCATGAATGCCGGGTAGCTTGGAACTCCCTAAACCACTATTTTAAACTATACTAGTCCTGGTTCTTGTTCAATCTCTTAGTGAGGTTGTTTTAAAATATAAGTGTGGGGTCCTTGGTGATCATTGACCTTGGTTGTTTTCTGGCAGACGTTTCATTACCAAACTAGGTAACATCATCAGTGCCAGAGTAGGAAAGTATACATATAAACAATAAATCTGTCAAAAAAGAGGAATGCTATGCTGGTATCCTGGCAACACTTGATAGTGGCTGCCAATGTGAAAGCCCTGCCAACTTCTGGTGGTTTGTAGCCCCATCTGTCTCAAACAATCTTTATAGTCCTTCACTGCATATACCAGCCAGTATTTTTCTGCTCTGTATGCTCAGAGAATTCCCTGGCAGATTTGGAGCTTGATGTGACTTCTCTTCTGCCCAATCTCAGGTTGAGTCTCAGGATGAAAAATCAGAAATATAACTAAATAGTTCAAACTAGTGAAAGCCCCTGGCTCAGATCTTATTATATATGAAATAATTTTTTTTAATGTGGAATGGTGGACCCCAGTTTTAGCTTCACTTTTCACAACAATACATTGCTTAGCTATGATAGCAAAGGACTGGGACTTGGCTATTGTAATACTAATGCATATGAAGGGCAAAAGAGATGATCTAGCTAATTTCTGCACAATTAGTTTGTTAGGTCAGATCAGCAAAATGTGTATCCTACACATCTACAAGATAATTTAATTAACTGGCTCCATTCTGAAGGCATTATGATGGATGAACAGGCCGGGTTTAACGCCGATCAACATTAGACCATGCTATGGTGCTGCAAAACCTGGTTAAAAAAATATAGCCACAACTCATTAACTTTAACTGGCAACCAAAGAACCAAGCTCAGAAAGCACCAAGGACCCCAATCAATCTTGAGCTATAAATATTCTCTTCCATCACCTACAACACCTACAGTTAATTATTGTATTGAGGAAGAATTAATAATCCATTATTCCAAGATCAAGATTCTCACTTTCTCCAAACGCCCAAAACAGAGAAGCTGGAACTTAGGTGGGAGTCCGTTGAGCAGGTTAATATCTTTAGATATTTAGGGATAATTTTTCAAGCTTCAGGAAGGCTCGCCTGGACTATTAACAATAACAGAACAGAATAACGGAATAGCAATAGCAATAGCACTTAGACTTATATACCACTTCACAGTGCTTTACAGCCCTCTCTAAGTGGTTTACAGAGTCAGCCTATTGCCCCCAACAATCTGGGTCCTCATTTTTACCAATCTCGGAAGGATGGAAGGCTGAGTCAACCTTGAGCCTGGTGAGATTCGATCTGCCAAATTGCAGGCAGCCGGCAGTCAGCAGAAGTAGCCTGCAGTACTGCACTCTAACCACTGTGCCAATAGTAGAATTGGAAGGGACTTTGAAGGTCTTCTAGTCCCATTTATCCTATAATGCAGAGCAATCTGCTTCGGCTATTCAAACTGATTATTATTTTTCCAGAGGAGCACAGTTTATCCCTGCTGCAATTAAGTTGTTTGCAGCTAAAGCCCGAACACTGCTACTATATAAGGCTCAATTAGGACCAAATCACAGCATGATTACCTGAGAAAGAATGCAAACACAATTTTTGAGAAACATCTTTCAGCGTACCTGCTGCTTCCCCAATGCAGTATTTTGAGAGGAAGAATAAACGTAAATCCAATCTCTTGATAAATACCTTTACCTACTGGCTAAAACTACACTATAGTCCTAGTGGGCTGACCCATCCAATATTGTCAGGCAATTATAAATCGACTTGGGAAACACCTATCCAAAAGAAACCGAACCACTATGGCTTTTACAGTAATGCCATCTTACCTTTAGGGTGAGATCCTAAGCAAAGGATCTTAGACAGAAAAGACCAAACAGAAACTGCTGTTTTCTCGCAAAACAAGTTTGTACAGTAAATAACTTTAGCTCCTGTACCGGCTTCATATTTATATCATAATTCCCAAATTCAGGAGAGATTTATTTTTAGCTCCACATAGCTATTTTGAAAGGGAAATCAGGACGACCCCTTTTGAAACTCAACACTGCCTCTGTGGCAGTGTTGAGCTCATGTCCTTTTGTACTGCCAGTTCTACAGGACTTTTGCCACCACCTGATTACCCCCTTTTTAGCTACATTTGTAGGGAAGTCCAATAATTTTTATTTGTGTTATTTATTAGATAACCAGGATAAATCTATCTCTTTAAAAGTAGCAAAATGTTGCTATATTATGTGTAAGCTTTACCTGCAAATGGAGGCCAGTAATCACTGATGTTAGGGATTAACTTTATTAATCTGGTGGCACAATATTTAGAATGCAGTATTGTGGCTAACTCTGCCCACAGCCAGCAGTTTGATCCTGACGGGCTCGAGGTTGACTCCAATCCCTCTAAGGTCAGTAAAATGAGGACCCAGATTGTTGGTGGCAATATGCTGACTCTGTAAACTGCTTAGAGAGAGCTGTAAAGCACTATGGAGCGGTATATTCAGTAAGTCTAAGTGCTATTGCTAATGCTATTTGCTTCATTAAATCCATTTTTATTGGTCAATGACCGAAATAAAGTTATAATGTATGATATAAACTTACCGTACTTGCCTGCCTAAACATTGTTACTCCTCTAAAATAATTCTCCGATTTAGCATCTTTTTCTTCGGTGGGTCTTTCTTTCCTCTTTTTTACCAACGGGTCCAATTGGCCTAAGAGCCCAACCATGAGAAGAATTTGGCTTCTTTCTTCTCTAGTCTCCATTGACTATTGCAATTGCATTAGAAGGCAATTACGCTGATTCAGGACTTTCAAATCCTGGAGCATCTGCCATCTTGTTGTCCTTTCAGTCCATATCTGGTAGAAGAATCTACAGGACAAGCATTTCTGTAAAGGAGTGTTAAATTTGCTTACCATCACTTAGGTGAAAGTTTATCTATGACAGGAAACATTCGTGTACCTTGGACCATTGGTGAAATCTACTTACCTTCCCTACCAGTTCGGAAGCTTTGCGCATGCGCAGAGGGCTAAAAACAAGAAAATAGCGACGTCCGGATGGGTGGGTGGAGCCTCCCGCTGCCGCCGCTACCAGTTCTCTGAACCACCGGCAGCCGCCGCTACCGGTACGCCCGGACCGGGCCGAACCAGTAGCATTTCACCCCTGCCTTGGACCATAAGAAGTTCACATAAGAGGATTGTCCTACTGATGAATTTAGCAGGCCAGCTTTCCTCAGCACTCTACCTTCCAAGTCCATGGCTGCTGCAACACTCAGAATTCTCAGCCAGCATGATCAAAAGCTTCCCATTCTGGGAAGTCACCTCTCAAATATGCCTGAATTGCAGAAGGCAGTACTATGGGCTGAATATGCACATGATGCTCGTTGTTGCCTATTTTCTTTACTGTGTTGGGTGTCTCATTTCTGCCTCTTATTCTGTGTTCTAAATTTAATGACATGCTTTGTACAGTTATATTTCTGTGTGCTTATTCATGCTTTCCACCTGATCAGTGACAGGCAATGAGTGGGTCTTTTATCCTTATTAAAACCAAATGAAACTGGTATTTGCCATTGCTCACTTTGGCAGCAAATTGCAGAAAGTTAATCTGCAAGTTTTGGCTAGATTCCTTCCCTTCTGAATTCTAAAAGATTTTCATTTGACTTTTGAAACCCTTAAATCTCTAGCATTTTATACCCAATTAATTAAGCTGGCATGTTGCTCCTAGACATAGCTCCTAAGGGCCAAAGCAACTCAGCATATATTTTTTCACTAATACTTTTCACAATAACTGTTCCAGAGAACAGTTGGTGTTGGTAGGTTACTAATCTTCATGTCATCTTTTGGAAACAAATGTCACATCTTGGCTTATCTAGAGTACCTTGCTTGCCAGAAAAGATGGCCCTCCCTTTCCACATCAGTGTTTCATTTCTCCTACCCCTCCACCCACCCCCATTGGTTTCCTATTCAGAAGGAATGTTGCAGACATATCCTGAAGGCTATTATCTCCTGGGCACTCAGAAAAAAACAAAAATGTGTGTTCAAATGGGCCAGAGTCAGGCCCAAGCTTTTCCAAAGAACAGGTATGAAAAATCTTAATTGGAATTGGAATTCAGCATCCAAATAGATATTTTAAGGAAGATTTTCTGGAAGGGCCAGGTGAGGATTTTTCTTATTGTATTATTATTATTAAAGTGTCATAACTTTCTACTAAATGGCAGCCTCTAGGTGTGGTGGAACTCTCCAAATTCCCATTCAGGATAACTGAAATTGAAGATTTAACATATCCAGAACATACCCCGTGCTCAGTTGGGGAAGAATATTATATACTTTTTACAGTCACTCTCTCTCAGCCCAACTCACCTCACAGGGATGTTGTTCTGGAAAAATAGAAGGATGAAGATATGTTGGATATGTTCACTGCCTTGAGTTATTTATAAAATAATAAAAGTGGAATATAAATAAAGTAAATAACTCAACTCATAATTTTGAGGCAGGGATATGATTGGATTTTGTAGGTACTCCACAAGATGTTTTCTTGTACCCTAAAATAGCCATCTGCCAAGAGAAAGTGTTTGCTCCCCACATGAATTTGTTCGATCTGTTCCCCCCCCCCCAGAATATATGGTGTATTTCCTCTGTATAGTGATGAAAAGACTGTGTTTGGTGGCTTTCATTAGTGTGACCAAGTATTAATAAACTACCTCCTCCATAGCTTGAAAGAATCACACGAAGCTTTCTCAGAGAACTGTGCAAAGAGTCATTAGCAGTATGGAAATACATTTTTGCAGACAGCATTGTACCATTTTTCTTTCTTTGGTAAGAGACAGACACTTGTGCTCCTGGTTTGCTTTCAACAGATGGAAACACCATCTGGAAAGGGAGGAAGAGCTTCCCAGGCAGTTTGCTCGCCACTTGGCCTTCACTCTACACTGTTGTGACTCTACACTGTTGTGACTTGTGTTGCCTGATAATTCATGGGTGATTGAAGTAGACAGCTGCTTGTTTTGTTGCCTGGAATTGCCAGTTAATACTGTCCAGTTTTTGTTTTTGTTTTAAACTGAATACTGAAGATTCATTAGGAAAATGTTCTTGCTTCAGGGACGAATGTTAGTGGTTGAAAGCAAGGTTAGGCAACATTTTTGGACCAAGGAGTGTCTTGGCAATTGAGAGACATATGAACGGAGTCAAAATGGACCAGAACAAAAATTAAATTCTGTTAAAATGAGAATCAGTACATTGCTCACGTATTTTATCATCATCTTTCTTCTGCTACATTAAAAGTACCACCAAGGACAACAATTTTGACATATTTTGGGGACACATGCAAAACATAGAGGATACTTATAAGTTTTTTGCCTCTGTTCTTTAGCTCAAAAGGTTTGCAGCACAGTTTCAGAAGATAAACAATAAGGATATGGCTTTCTGCAAATCGATAGCAATCTATTGCAAGGAGTGGGCAAACATATCTAATATAGAAACCCCCCTTTTGGTGACCCACTCTGGTTTGTTATAACAAAATGTGATAGAAAATGTAATGAATTCACATGCAATTATTTATTTACCGAGGATTGTATACCAAATCCATATGAGTGGATTGCATTCTATACGCTGTAACAAGATTAAAATGCAAGAATCATATAAGGCACAAAAGCATTTGACAAATTCTTAGAGTTGAAATCCACACATTTTAAAACTATCAAGGTTGAAAAACACTGCTACAAACTGTAGTAGAAACTTCTAAAAGGCTGGGGGGAAAAAACCATGATAAATAATCTGTTTCTCCCCCTCTGCAATGTCTGCAGAAAGATCACCTGCTCCATGCTAAAAAAGTAGAGAAGGGAGGTTGAGGTGGGAGTGGGTGGGTGAGGAAGAAAAATCTAAGGGAATATCTTTCTGCTTCCCAAATTGTATTTATTTATTGTCATGTCTCTCTGTTTTTATATCCCCAAAATTCACTTGAAAAATACAATCCAGTGATTGAACATTTGCTAGAAAAACATGCCAGGCAGCTGTTTTGATTTTTACAGCTTTGGGAAGGATATTCCATTTTTTTGCTGGTGTCAACACTACCTATGTTAACAGAGGACAGGGATAGTGGTGTCTCCTCCTCATTCATCCTTTTTTAAGCCTTTGCGTTGGGCTAACTAATTTCCTGAGTTAGTCATTGTGACAAGGTGTTAAGGTACATGGGTAAAAATGCCAAATCCAGTCTGAACATCTGGCTGGCTATAGGACAAACCATAATAAAAGTACATCACCAAAAACTCCACTCTCGTACTTAGTTATAGAATGAGTGCCAGAAGGACTACCATTAAACACAGAACAACAAGCTTGGAAGGGACCTTGTCAACCCCTCTGTTTGAGCAGGAAATCTTGCACCATTCCAGACAAACAGTTGTCCAATCTCTTCTTGAAAACCTCCAGTGATTGAGCACCTATAACTTTTTGAGGCAAGTCATTACACTGTTTAATTGCTTTTCACTGTCAGGAAATCTCTTCCTAGTTCTAGCTTGGATCTCTCATTAATGATCTCCGACCCATTACTTCTTGTTTTCCCCTCAAGTGCTTTGCAGAATAGGTCAACCCCTTCTTCTCTGTGAGAGCCCCTCAAGTACTGGAAGACTGCTATCATGTCATCCCTAGTCCTTCTCTTCATTAGACTAGACATACCTAGTTCTCTCAACCATTCATCATATTGTTTAGTGTCCAGACCCCTTTGTTGCTCTTCTCTGTACTCTTTTCTAGGGTCTTTTTTATATTGTGGTGACAAGAACTGAACACAGTATTCCAAGTACTGTATAGTCTCACCAGTGCAGTGTAAAGCAGTACTATCACTTCCTGTGGTCTTGATACTATCTATTTATTGATACAGCATAGGACTGCATTGGTGTTTTTGACAGCTGCAGTACCGTAGTGGTCCACTAGGACACCTAGATCCCTCTCACAGTTACTATTGTTGAGTCATGTACCACCTATTCTATATTTCTTTTTTGTTGCCTAAGTCTAGGATCTTACTTTTCTCACCCCTGAATGCATTCTGTTGGATAGGGCCCAGTGTTGAAGTCTGTTAATATCCTTTTGAATCTTGAGTTTGTCTTCCAAAGTGTTAGCTATTCCCCCTAGCTTGGTATCATCTGCAAATTAAATGAGTTCCCCTTCTATTCCCTCATCTAAATTGTTTGTGAAGATGTTGAAGAGCACTCAGCCTAAACAGAACCTTGAGGTAGCCCACTGCTTACTTCCCTCCATGTAGATGTAGTTCCATTAAGGACTACACACTGAGTGCCATTGATTAGCCATTGTTTGTCTTTTGTTTTACATACCTCAATCGTCTCCTTTTTTTCTCTTTCTTTCTAGGTTGTCCATTCGCTCTCTGTTTCCTTATTCCATTCACTCTCTGTTTTTGCTTTCTGGTTGCTTGCTAATACTGTAAGGAAGTGCCCAGTGAACTTTGTACTATCCTTCAACTAAGACAACAGACTATTTTGGACTGGCAGCAGCTCAGAAATCATCTTGATCCCATTATGCAGCTTAGTCACAATCTTGCCTTGTGTTCAAATATCCAATGAGGTTTCTTGAACATGAAGGCAACCCACCTTCCCTCAATGGAGCACTTCTAGTGTGCCAAATCCATATAACTGTTTGTGGCTCACACTCTATACACTGTAACAAGATTAAAATACAAGTATCATACAAGGTAATCACACACAGTACCAAGAAACTCACCTTATTGCTAGAACGTACAAGCCAAGTTGAAAACATCAAGAGGACAATTAGTTAAATGTTCTGCTCCAAGCAGCCTATGGACATCCTTGGGTACCACAGATTGAAATTGATCTAGTCTAACCACACTAACATCCCAAAATTGACTGCATCAATTATGTCATACAGATTGGCCCAAATGTGAGAGATGTTACAAATCAAACTCCGAGAGGGGAAGACAAGGAAATAAGCTAAACTAGCCAATTCACAGTCTAAAAAAAGCTCATTAGATCATGAGCTGTGGATATAGGTAACAGCCTAATAAAATGGCTTGTTTTACTCTATGCATTGCCATAGCATAAACTCTCAAGCACTTAAAACATGGAATAACAGGGTTGCACAGGACCTTGGAGGTCTTCTAGTCCAACCCTCTGTGTCTTATCAGATGCTACTTGACCTTACACGGACCTTGCTGCTTCAGCTCCTACAGATCATTCAAACATCCCGTATTATTTCTGAAGTAGGTCAAAGAGGGCACTTAGAAGTGATTATGATAATTTCCCTAACAGGTTTCCATTCCAGATACCCACTAGACCCTTCACAGAATCACTAGTGCTTGGTTGGCAGCTGTGGCCAGCAGAGACTTTGCACAGAAGTTTCTAGTGTGTCAGTTGTATCCATTTCTGAACTTGGAGCGTATTTAGCCAGTCACCTGTACACTAATCACCTCACCTGGACTATTGCAAAGTGCTGTAGACAAGGCTGTCCTTGAAGACCACTTGGAAGCTATGGCTGGAACAGAATGCAATAGCATGGACAGTATACTATGATATGCCCATGTGGCACCACTGTTTCATGAGCAGCTGAGGTTGCTAGTTGGCATCTGGGTGCAATTCAAGGTGTGATTATCTATATATATAAAAGTGAAAACCACTCACGCAGAATCACGAAATCTCCAGAACCGTAAAGCCTACAAACTTGAAATTTGGCACATATGTTCCTCTTGGCTTCTAGGTGCTCGCTAAGAAAGGATTTTTCAAAATGACCCTCAGATCATTAGTATTTCTTATATTATTATTAACACGCTCCGAATGCTAATTAGTTAGACGTTCTCCTCCCCCTCCTAACCTGAAAATAACTCTGGAGAGAATGGGATAGCATAGGAGAGGCTTCTGTGGGGCAAGCCTGAGGGAGAGAAGGGGCTAGAAAGCCTGAGGGAGAGAAGGGGGGAGGATAGGGGAGGCGGCTGTGGGGCAAGCCTGAGGGAGAGAAGGGGAGATGATAGGGGAGGATTCTGTGGGGCAAGGGTGAGGGAGAGAAGGGGATAGGATAGGGGAGGCTTCTGTGGGGCAAGCCTGAGGGAGAGAAGGGGATAGGATAGGGGAGGCTTCTGTGGGGCAAGCCTTAGGGAGAGAAGGGGATAGGAGAGGCTGATTGTAACTACTCATTAATTTTCAAGCTGTAAGTGTCGATTTATCAAGCCCGATCACATAGTTTCGTAGTGGAGCACGGGTATTCAGCTAGTCATCTATAAAACTCTTCATGCCATGAGGCTGGCTTATCTGAAGGTCCATCCATCTTCAATAGTTTCTGACCACTAGCAAGGTTGAATAGATTCTGCAGGCTCAAGGTCCCTTCAATTAAATAATGGTATCTATTGGGACCTAGGAAACACATCTTTTCTGCTCCAGTGTCTACATATTTTGGGTTTAAATATCTAGCTGGCCAAAATATGGTGAGGGAGTTCCTAAAAGCATCTCTGTGGATAGGGCAGCCAGGTTTGATTGGAATTGATTTCAAATATTGTTTAAGGGCTGACACTAAATGCTCATATTATATTATCAGGATTGTATCAGGTAAGAAACAGTAGCATTTCAGTTTCTCATCCAAGGTTTTGTTCCAAGATGAGACGAAGTCATTGATTAAAAATCAAGAGTCTTAAATCCAGGAGTGGAGGGGAAATACTTTATCTGGTAGAAGATGCATGTTGGTCATGGTTAGCTTCAAGGCACAAGACCATGTTAGGAACCCATTGTGGGATCTGAAATATGTTCTTGAGAATTTAGTTTGCACCTTTTTGAAAGGGGTAAAGGAGCTGCATGGTCCTGATTGGCCTCCGAATGAAAGTAGTGCCCAGACTCCAGTCAAAAATACATCTAACACTCGTTTACCCATAAGGAATACCTTCATTTACATTGGCCACTGAAAAAATACATACTAACCTAAGTGCCTTTTTCCCCTCTCTTATGTAATACTATGTATGTTTGTTCATTCATTCATACTGTAGATTCCAGTGAATTCAATGGTTCCTTTTCTGAGGGAAATGTGTGCATATGGAGCTATTCTTTTAAAGAAATTTGAAAAAGCACAAAGAATAAAGTATGCAACTGGATCTTTCAGTGAAATGTTCAGGGGGCTGTATTCTCACAGGAAATTAATGATGTAGTAAAAATATAGTCTACAGCTTAATCAGATATAAAAGCAAATATATTTTCCTTGGTTAATGGAGTGTAATGTAGTGCCATACATTTTCATTTCCTTAGAGCTGTGTTTCTCAATTTTGACAATTTTAAGATGTGTGGACTTCAACTCCCAGAATTTCCCAGCCTGCACAGTTGCCAAAGTAGAGAGAGAAAAGTCAATCTTATTGCTCAAAAACAGGGAGGGAAAAATGACCTTTTTTTCCAAGCTGTACTTATTTAGAATATAAATTAAGGAGTGTAAAGTAAAAATAAAAATCTCACTGAATTTATTTACACATACATTATTTACAGTCCTCCAATATCAATCATCTTCTTCCTTGAATGATAAACATTGTTGTAATCTGCCTTCCACTGCGGACCTGTATACTGCACGAGTGAAAAAGTGGGCTGTGAAAATATTTACAGACTCCTCACATCCTGGACACAAACTGTTTCAACTCCTACCCTCAAAACGACGCTATAGGGCACTGCACACCAGAACGACTAGACACAAGAACAGTTTTTTCCCGAACGCCATCACTCTGCTAAACAAATAATTCCCTCAACACTGTCAAACTATTTACTAAGTCTGCACTACTATTAATCTTCTCATTGTTCCCATCACCCATCTCCTCCCACAAATGACTGTATGACTGTATCTTTGTTGCTTGTATCCTTACAATCTATATTGACTGGTTCCTCATATGATTTGATTGCTTATTTGTACCCGGACTATAATTAAGTGTTGTACCTTATGATTCTTGACAAACGTATATTTTCTTTTATGTACACTGAGAGCATATGCACCAAGACAAATTCCTTGTGTGTC